>CAUYQU010036481.1:0-80687 GCA_963574635.1 Cheracebus regulus
AAGATAAATATTTAGAGAAATTAGTCGATCTCTATATCTATATATATATCTATATATATAGATATATATATATATATCTATATATATATATATATATATATATATGTATATTTCCTACCTCTGTTCACCATGAGGGCCTGGGAATAGTAATACCCCAATAGCAATGAACACATCTAGTGCCAAGAACGGAGCTTGGCTTCTAAATACTATCCCAAGAAAAGAAATTAGGCTCCTTGATTCCGGGAATGGGGCAGGGAAAGTGCAAGGTGGGACTAGAATATTCTATTGAGATCAAAAGTGCACAAAGAAAGATGAGGACATGTCAAAAAGATGCAAAGGCCATCCTGAAGGCAGTCACTGTTTACAAAACAATTTGAGCATCAAAATAAACAGAAATAGCAAGAAACTATAATCCAATAATATAAAAAATCCAGAGTTCTCACAGGTAAAAATAAATGAATTAATAAATTGAAAGTTTGATGAGCAATGGAATATTTACATAGCTTCAAAGTGTGTCCTCATAAAACACTTGTTGATTACAAGTGTATGTGGGGAGAGTACAGTGGAGAAACCTAGCAGATACCATCTGAATTAAATGATCAAAGTTATTACCATTAGTGGGCCAAATAAATAATGGGTAACACCTGACAGGATATAATGCAAACACAGCATTAATTCTATGATATTCTTGCCAAAGATGTACAACCTGAATCTAAGTATGAGAAAATGTCAGAAAAATCCAAATTGAGGGTCTTTGTATAAAATAACTGGGATATAATCTTTAGGAGTATCAGTCATAACAGTTAAGGAAAGATTGAGATAGTCTTCCAACCTGAAGAAGACTAGAGGGCATGACAACTAAAATGTAGTGCTTTATTCTGAACCAGTTCCTTTTGCTATAAAGGATGTTGCTGGGACAGGTGATGAAATATGAACAGAATCTAAGCATTAGATGCTAGTAATGTATGAATGTTAATTTCCTGTTTTTGATAGCTGTATTGTGGTTATGTAGAATAACGCCTTTAATTTTAGGAAATACACACCAAAGAATTTGGGAAAAACAAGTCAACAACTTATTCTTAAATGTTTCAGGGGTAAATTATTTATATTGTACTTCCACTTTTCAGTAAGCTTGTGATTGTTACCAAATGAAAAGGAAAGGGTGAATGGAAGGGAAGAAAGTGGAGAAGTTGAAGTTGAAACATGAGAGGAGGCAAGAGATAATTAGCTAGAAGAGAACATGGGATTCAAAAAGGAATTTCCTTTTCAAGTGGGAGAGACAAAACCACGCATAAAAGCTCTTGAGAAGGATCTAGTAGACAATTTGGAGTTAAACTTACATGTGAGAGAAAGTGGGAGAAAGGTAGGATCCAGAGCACTGGTGGAGGGACTGACCTTTCACAGGACTCTTCCTGCACTGTAGTGGGAGGAAGAAAGAGAGCATGGGTGCAAATCCAACCTGATTTTAGATTTTATGGCAGGAAATTGAGGGAGTTCTCATGCGATGGTTATTTTCTCTGTGCAGCAGGAGGCAACGGCATCCATTGAGAATGAATGGGCAGAGGAGAAGTTAGAAGTTTGAGAAAAGTAGAGAAATTCTGAAAAAGTATTTGTGGAGAATGAAAAAGAATACTTTTTCAGAATGAGGTAACCTGAGGAATACAGTAATATTTCCAGGCACTTTTGGCAGCTGAAGTGAGGTTGGTGACTGAATTTTTATTGGTACCAATCTACCCAAACGGTACGATTTTTCTCCATCAAGGCTTGGCTACTGCCTGTAGGTAGGGGCAAGGCTGAGAGTTGACATTATTCGTTGTTAGAGTTTTTTCAGGAAGGCCCAATGAGGCAACTGATTTTAGAGTATTTGCAAGAGAGATTAAAATGATAGACCATTTGTATTGGAACTTGGAAGAATAAATTTTTCTACATTCTCTCTTAAAGGAAGTCCTACATGTATAGAATTTCTGTAATCTTTTACTGATGGAAAAAGCACTGAAACTATAACTTAGTAAACTTCTGAAGTGTTAGAAAAATCCAAAGTTGGATACTCTTCAAGCTGAAAATTTTATTCTTCCCAATAAATTACAATAATCTGTAGTCTGCTCATTTGGCATCATTAATCGGAACTTTGAAGTGTGGCACATAATTTTAGGTTGAGAATGTCCTATCTGTTCAGGTCATTTGAAATGGATTAATTATATGGATTCTAAAGTAAAAGGACAGCTAATCCATAGTGCTTGAAACCCCCAAAACTAAAGTATTATCTCATTATAATTCAGATACCTGTGTTTCCACATTAGGAGCTTAAATCTTACACATTTTATTTATTGGAGTTCAGAAGAAGATTTAACTGGAAGTTTCTGATGTCAAAAAATGAAGTTCAAAACCACTGACTGGTCTGTTGGAAAGAACTCTTGACCAATGTTCCAAAAATTTCAATTATAATGCCTGTATTATCTTCCTCACCAGATTTTTTGAACAATGAGCTAATGAAGCTTTGTTAAAATATACAATAATAAGATTATTAGTAAATTGAAGGAAGAAAAATAAGTCTAGAACTTGAGGCCCTGCTCAGAGTAGGCAAGACTTGGGTAGGGTGGCTGTTAAGAGTTTTGGGCAGAATGACGGTGCTATGTGCCAGGGTGAGGAACGAGGGCAGAAGAGCCACATAGGAAAACGCAGGAGCCCAAGGGGAGACTACACACCACTGGACAGAAGCGTTGCCATTTTCACAATTTTGACGGTATCTGGTTCTTGACTTGGGAAAATCTGAAGTAAAATGATACAACCCTTTCCCAGGATGTGGCAACCTAAATGATGATGAAGCTAGAGAAAGTGCAACTGAAGATGTAAGTGTAGTGGGTTAAATGGTATGTCCATACCAGAATTCCTGGAGCCTGTGCATGAGACTTTATTTTGAAAAAGGGTTTTTGCAAATGTAATTAAATTAAGAATCTTAAGATTAGGTCATCTTGGATTAACCTGGTGGGCACTAAATAGAATGACAAATGTCTTCGTAAGAGACAGAAAAGGAAAAGAGAAGAGGAGAAGGCCGCGTGAAGATGGAGGCCGAGAGTGGAGTTATACAGTCAAACGCTAAGAAACACTGCCAGCCACCCGAAGCTGGAGAAGGCAAGAAACATTTCTCCCCAGAGTCTCCAGAGGGAGTGTGGACCTGCTGACATCTTGATTTTAGACTTCTATTCTCCAGAACTGCGAGAGAATAAATTTCTGTTGTTTAAAGTGGCCCGGTTTGGGGTAATTTGTTATGATAGCCCTAGGAAACTGATATATTGTGCATGTCATTTAAACATATAGCAGTTCCACTATAGTTATCAAGACTTCATGATGCATTCTAAACATGTAGGCCTGTTGGCATTAAGCAATAATTACAATAGTAGCAGCCACTGCAAATAGTTATTGGGAATTTTAGATACTAAGAACTGTGCTGAATGATGTAAATGAATTAGTTTTCTGAGTCCTCAGAACAGCTCTAGGATAGAGTTACTGTTATTAACCTCACTGTACAGATGAGGGGATTGAGGCTTAACTCTTTATCTAGGGTTTTATAACCACCAGGCAGTAGAGCAGGGATTTGAACCCACACTTTTAACCACTACACTAAACTGCTTTCAGAAGTTATTTGGATACACTACAGTAGTTGGTAATAACTTATGTTGTAAATAAGTCTGATTGGCTGAACAATAAAGAGATTTTTGTTTTCAAGTTCAGTCTAAACTCAGACATTTCATTGCTATTCAATAAGCACAAATCTTTATCACAAAGAAACAAAAGCTTTTTAAGACATGCCCTGTTACTTACTTCAAGTGACTAGATTTGAGTAAAGCAAAAAATGATAACTTCCACAGTACCATACTTACCCTAGCCGGAATTAACTAGGGATGTTATTCTAATAAAAATGTTCATTTTTCTTTTTTTGTTTAAGCTATTTGCTCTAAAAAATATGCAAAGGATACTTTAATAAAATCATTACACCTTATGTAGTAATTTCTTTTGATCACAATAACATGTTCACCTTTTAATATGATCATATTCTTCCTTTTTTCTTACATCTTTGTACTAAGTTCTGTTGTCAATTTATTCAGCTACATAAAATAATTGGTATAATAGCAAAAAGACATAGTAATATGGTACTATCTCAAAAATAGTAGTTGCTTCTTAAAAATAAAGGCAGTCTGCTCTACCTTGATATTTGGATTGCTCAGCTTTCATAGAAAACCCTTCTGCCTACACACCTCCAGTCCCTTGGCACTATTTCTTAATGGCATTTTATTTCAGAAGTTAAGAATGACATAAAAGAGTACTAATGTGTAGTAGGTTCAATCTCATATTTTTAATATCTCACTGAGACATCTTAAAATGCTGGTTTCCTAAAACAAAACCACATTGTTATTTTCCAAAATTCTATTCCTTCAAGGAATAGAGTTCTTTACTTTTCTTAAATGAAAATGCCCAGAAATGATCAGTTTGAAGCCGTTGGGGCAAAAACTCATCTTCAGGTCCAAAATCGTTGATGTGGGAGTTAGAATCAACAGACCTAACTGGAAGTCCCAGATCTGCAACGTATTAGCCATGTGAACCTGGATATGCTCCTAGCATCTCTAAGATTGTGTCTTCATTTGTAAAACGAGGATGCTATCATCCATCCCAACTTACAGGAATGTTGGAAATATGGTGTAAATATTTGAAAAACCCTTTGAAAACTCAAGCAGTAAATCAAAGGAATCTTGATATATAGAAACACATGAGCTTTCATAATGGACAGACTTGGATTTAATCCTAGATTCACTAGCTGTGTGGGCTTAGAAAATACTCTTCCCTTAATTTCCTAACCTGTCAAAAGAGATACTTCTTAAATGGTTGTTTAAAATAGACGATGTTTATGAAAGTAGTATACTGACTGGCACATATTATTTTTTTCTCTCTCCTCTCCCTTATATGCCCTTTCTATTTCTGAAGAAGTTCTCTAGATCCGGGGCAAATATAGTATTCCATTTAGGATCAATGGTAGGTTTCCCTTACTTGGGACTCTTCAAAACAGCCCCGAGGACAGCGCCCCAGGGACTGCTGTGAAGTCAAAGTGTCAGGCTCCAAATTTTCTTAGAAAAATCAATTTGAGCCAACCAAAAATGAGGCTGTATTTTGGAAAACTGGCCTTTAATATCGAGAAAGTTCAATACTGCTTTCACCATACTAGATGGGCTTTTCTTTCAGTAAAGAAAATAAAAGGAATGAATTTTACTACTTTTGACGAGGTGTCTTTATGTGTATAAGAACGGTTTCATCCTTTTTTAGGTCCAACAGAAAGTTTCACCTTAAAAATCACAGATAAAACAACTTTTTTCTTCTTTGGTCTATGCCTTCAAATAACTCCAGGTGTGATTATAGGACCTTTTGTTGCATATGGAGTCAAGAGGGCAAAAGAATTGTTGGCGATCTTTACAAGCAAATTCCACTTTCTAATCTCCAGTATCTTTTTCCAATATTGAAAGCGCAGCTACCTAACATTTACAAATACCCTTCTGGTTTTGCTTTGCCAATTTTGTCTTCAGTAATGTTTGCTTTTCTCAGCGTTGTCTGTATATTCAGCCTCTGAGGACTGATGTCACTTGTCCAGTAACCTAACAATGATATTAAACTAAATTTTCTCATAATGAGACATTATTATTCCTTGGAATATTTACAGTAATACAATGCACTGGATAATATGGAATGTGATCTTCTGTTTCACTGGAATACCAATGTCGTGCATCATTAATAAATACACAGTTCCTATTATATGTGAGGCTTTCAATTAGCATACATATTTTTGTCATCATATATCAAACCAGGCTGACTTCTCTTGTGTTATTTTTGCTGACTTGAAAAGTTGAATTTTTATTGTAGCAGTGTATATTAAAGCCTGAACTTTGGAAACCACTCCAAATGATTTTCAGTATTGAAATGGCAATTTGATTTTTTCCAAGCTTTCTAAATGAAGCAACAGGATGTTTTTCTTCTTCCAATCATTTCTATGGTACCTTTGCAACAAGACAAGAGGCTGGTAACCTAAACCTGGTGTGTTTGAATTACAATGGGTTTTGCAACTTATGGCCCACAGACTGCCTGCTGGGGATCCAGTTAAAAATGCAGATTCTTGGGCCCCACTGCAGATCTACTGAGTCAAAATGTGAGGGTGAGGCCTGGAAAATTTTCTTGTAACAATATTCTAGGTAATGTGTTTTAAAATTTCAGGATCATTGATTTGGTGTTGAGAGAGTTGACACTCTTCCATTTCTCATTTCTTTGCCTCTATAAGAACTTTTGTCATCCTTATAATTTTAATCCTTTCTAAGTAACATGCTGTCCTGTTGACTATTTAAAGATACCCAAGTGTTTCATTTAGGACACAGGACTGGAAATAAGAAGGTTCTAGTCTGCATTTTTGCCATTTATTATCCATGTGACATTGGACAAGACTAAGTATTTCTGAGCTTTATTTTTACCAACTGCAAAATGGTGAAAAGTAGGAAATGAAGGATAGGAAACAAGATGTTTAGACACATTAATGTCTAATATTTTGTGTGGATCCAACATTTTTTAATTTTATGAATGTTTCAGCTGCTAGAAAGAGAGTAAGAGAGGGAAAAAGAAGACACCAAGATAAGCTGAAAGAAGTCAGTAGGTTTAGAGGAATGGAATGAGCATGGGTTCTGGAATCAGACAGACTAGGGTTTAGACCACAGCTCTGATATACTAATTGTGCCATTTTGAGCAAATTACACCATGCTTTGAGCTTTAGCTTCTTTATTTATTAACCTGGGGATAACATATATTCTCATAGAGTTCTCATTATGATTAAAAGAGATGGTACCGTATGTACAATAGTACCCAGCAACAGGTGCTCAGTAAGTTAATAGATATGATGACGAAGAGAAGGAATAAGAGGATGAGGATGAGAAGGAGGGAGAGGCAGAAGAGAAAGAGAAAGAAAAGGAGGAAGATGAGGAGGAGAAGGAGGGGGAGGATAAGGGAGGAAACAACATGGAATGAGACAAAATGGTGGGCATTTGATACCTTAGGTTTATTTGAAAACAAATATCTGCTGGGAAGCTGTGATGAGCCAGGTGCTGTTCCAGGCAATGGAGATATGGTGGTGGTCAAAAAAGGTAATTTCTACTTTTGTGGAACTTATATTCTGATGTATATGTGTATGTGGAGGGGGTGTGGGTACAGCAGAAAATAATAAATGAATATGGGGTATTTCAGGTGGTAATAATGGCTATGAAAAAAATTAAAGTATGGTGAGAGGGACGCACAGTAATGAAGGGTGGGTAGTTGTTATTTTATATAGGGTGGTCAGGAAAAGCCTCTCTAATAATTTCTCAATTGAACAGAGACTCAAAGGAAGTGTGAGAACCTCACAGCTATTCGGAGGGAGGCAGGCAGAAGGAATACCAAGTAGAAATGTTCTAAAATAGGAGCATTCCCAGAATACTGAAGAATAAAAAGGAGGCCAGAATCCTGCTGGAGCAGCATGAAAGGGAAGAAGAGAGGTTAGTAGGAGATGGTGTGAGAGCGGTTGCAGACATGGGAGAGGCAGATTGGGCAGGGCCTTGTGAATTACAGTAAGGAAGTCAGCTTTTACTCTGAGTGAAATGGGAAGACCATGGAAGCTTGTGAGCAGAGGAATGACGTGATCTGATTTGTGAAGGATCACTCGTTGTTGTGCTGAGAATAGACTCTGGGGGGAAAGATGGAAACAGGGAGACCAGTTAAAGAGGCTATTGCAATAATACAGGTGAGAGGCGACAGTGGTCTAGGACCAGCATGGAAGCAGTGTAGGTGGTAAGAAATGGTCAGATTCTGGATATATTTGAGAATAGAGCCAATTAGATTTGCTAATTAACTAGATGTAGGTATGCAAGATAATGATGATCCCAAGATTTTAGTCATGAGTAACTAGAAGAATAAAGTTGCATTTATTGATAGGGGGAAGACTATAGGAATGGCTGGTATAAGGAGGATAAATTACATATGTAAATCAGTTGCTACAGTAAGAAGAGTCAGTTAACTAACATTTAGGGGCACTTCTGTGTGGGAAGCCCAGTAACACATGCTCTGAGTTTTTATTAGTAAAGTGCTCTTGTTAGTATTATAAAGAAACCAGAGAATACTGTCTTTACTTTTAGTCGAGTGCTTGTAAAATTACTTTTGGGAATAAGCTGCAGTCTTCCTCATGCGTGGGAAGTCCACATTCAGAGTTAATATACATCACTTTTCAGCTTTCCAAAGCCATGTTCATTATCTCTGAACTTCAGCTTTAGCCAAATCAAATAAAAACTAGTACAAGTTGAGGAGCTGCAACTTTGCTATTCGCTTACTCATAGTGATGCCTTACCTTCGCTCCAGTAACTGCCTTAATTGTTTTCTGGAAAGAATCCTACCCCATCTGGTGGGATGCTTCTGAAGCATTAAGTGCTCCAAAAAAAAGAGCTTCTTTGCTTTACAGTAAGCACACTGCTGTCAGGAGCCTCACTGGCTGTTTGTACTTCAGCTTGTGCTGCTTCCTAAAGAGCTGAATGGAACACTATTGTGTCATTTAAATCTAAAGAAGGCATTTGCAAACTGATGAGTTATCTGAAGTTCTAATTTGTGCGAACATTGATTTGCTTTGAGCAGAAGAGAAATCTCCACTCAGACAGCAAGAACTGAGCTCAGATTAATAGGGAAAAGAACTGAAGCACCAGGAAGAGTAAACTTTTTTTTTTTCATTTTAGGATACTTTATCAGATTTTCTTTCCAGATTTATTTCTGCTCCAACGAAGAATATTCTTTTTGAGCTAAATCCAATTTGTATATAAAAAATACACACCCATATTGATTTCACTCCGGTTTAAAATGGTATTTTTGCAGTGCAAAAATCTAATCAATACAATCTTATGAGTTGGACTGGTAATGGTAAACATACTAACAAATATTTCATTTCATGGGGCCAAAGCTCTGGAAATTGATACTACTGAAAAGGATTACTCATTCACCATTGGGTATAACTTTGTTTATCCAACCATGATATAGGTGTAAAGCAGAAATACAATTATGCTGTGGCCAATACACAGGGGGGTTTTGAATAGTAGAACTTGCCTTCCCCATTCCCCCTAAGGCCCATAGATCGTACAAGTTGACAGATCAAATAAGGATATTGTGGGAAATCGTTTACAATAAATGAAAAAAAAGCTTAATCCGATAGGGTAGAAAATTAGACTGACATAGTCGTTGAAGAAATAAAAGTCTCCCAAGCCAAGATCAACTTTTTAAAAATTAAGTTTTTAGAGGAGATGGATTTGTAGATGCTTGAACCAGTGCTGCTCTTTTTTTTTTTTTTTCTCACACATGCATCTAAAGCCTTTGGTTTTGAGCAAGACATGCTACAAGTAAAATTGTAAGTAGTTGCCAGGGGTTCAAATTGGAACCAACAAGCCTTTTAACATGCTTAATCAAAACTGTAGCAATACCAGAGGAACTGGGTTTCATCATTTGTAGTGGGCTTAAGTGTGGGGAACTGAAATTAATCAAAAGGTATAACCTGGACTTACCTCTGCCTCATGCCCACATAACTCTTGGTTGCCCTCACTGGAGCAAAATGTAGTGAAAACCTACAGTGCAGGAGCACACAAAGGCTTGAGACTAGAAGAAATAATTTTGCTAGAGTACAGAAAAAGCACCATTGTGCCTAAATATTATGACCCTTGAATATAAGATTGATGCCTAAAGCCAAAGAGGCATGAATAAAAGGAAAACTGATGGCTCTTGCTGTTAATATACAGTCATCATAGGAGGTGGCTACTAAAAATTCAGATATAGATTTTATCCTGGAATCAGCCGAGGGCAGTCTAAACAATAATGATAATGCCTGTGAGTACCATGTTGTGATCTCTGTGAGTGACCAGGAGATAATAATTGATATTTCCTATAATCAATATTTAAGAGGGTCTTTCTCACAATAGCTTATAGTGCTTTCTAATTCACTAGCCTAGGTTGACATAGGCACAAAATCACCCCATTAGACAAAGAGGAAATAGGTAACTATTTTCATTTTGATAATTGGAAAACAGAGGGCCAGATTAATTTGTCCAAAATCCTATAGCAATTTGGTTGTATTTCTTTGAACCACTTCATAAAGCTGACAATATATAAACTCAAAATATTATCAGATTCTGTTTATAGTATAATAGGAAGTAATTCTTCCATGCAATACAAATTTATACAACTTAGACAGTAGATATTCACTCTTTACCTTTCAACATATGAAGTCACTATAAGAGGAACATAAATTTCAAATATCCAAATTTCATTGCCTTTGGAATCTATTTTTCAGTAAATAAGTATCATAATACAGAAAAGCTATGAATTCTACCTTAGTGTCCTGTTCTTCAACAAATTTGCAAAGTGTATTGTCAACTAAATTCTTTGATTAAAATAAGCATTGAACTTCTTCCTACTATTTTGTGTAATCAAATCTCAACAGGAAATATTATTTCTTGCTACAAGTAAAATTGTAAGTAGTTGCCAGGGGTTCAAATTGGAGTCAACAAGCCTTTTAACATGCTTAATCAAAACTGTAGCAATACCAGAGGAACTGGGTTTCATCAGTACCTTCCCTTTACTAAGGATCTGGGATCCTTAGTAAAATAAATCAGCTAGATTTAGGTATAAACAGTGGCCTGAATAAGGGATAATACCTCCCTCCTTCATTCACACAAGATCTTTTTTGCCAGGGAGGTACTTAGACACTTGGGAGAGAAACTTTAGATATTTGATCTTTTGTCCTCCCCTTCCTGGAAACTTTGAGGGTTATACTAGTTTGTAAATACCTGTATTGATTACGGTTTCTAAAATGATATTAAAATTAATTACTCTATCTAACATATCACTTTATTTCCCAAATGTTCTAGGAAGCATGCAGTTTACTTATTTATGCTTTATAGAGTAGGAAACTGAGGCTCAAAGAAATGAGGGATTTGACTAAAGTCTCAGGGTTACTCAGTAGCAGTGCTGGAACTAGATCTAGGACTCTTGACTCTTAGCTTCAGACTCTTTCCACTATAGCAGTAGCTTTGAAGGGATACATACTTGTACTAGTCAGTATAGGTTAGATTATGTTACAGATGACCCCCCACTCCCCAGCCCCAAGACAATAGTGGCTGGAAACAACAGATGCTTATTTTTAATTCATGCTACATGTGCAATGCAGTTCAGAAGGTGGTGCTCTGACTACTACTTAGGACACTGTCATCTTAACATGAAGCTTTTAGGGCCTTCTAAGGCAGGCTGAAAGAAAATGGAGATTTGTGCAATACCCTTAAAAGCTTCCACTCAGAAATTCTACACATACCATCTGCTCACATTTCCTAGGCCAGAGCAAGTCACATGGTGATGCCTAACTGAAAGAGCACTGTGCCCCAAAGGATAAAACAATTGGGATGTTGGTGAACATTAATATGTCTACCAGAATACTCTGTTCAATGAAATCTTATTCAGAATCCCATTATATAAAACAGATATAAACTAAGGAGATCCAAACCTATTTAACTTACTCCTTGTTTCTTTGGAAGCTTCTAAGGTACTTTTAAAGAACCTCAGGATTCAGTGAACCCAATTGAAAATCAACTGCCTCCAACATACAAAGAAAGCTAGCACACCGAATAAGTATCTTTACAGTAAAGATAAGAACACCAATAATGTACTTCAGGATCATGAGATAAAATAGAAGCTAAAATGGGAACAGATCACAGAATGATCCATTCTTTATCTCTTGTTCTACTTACTAGACTTTGGTTCTCCCACTGCGATACAGAAAATCTTCAAGAATATTGTGACTTTTCATGTCACAATGTATTAGGTGCACATAATGTTACCCATAATGAATGCTGAGTCTCAAGTGCACAGCATGGTTTAGAAACTAATTTCTAAAGGTGGTACACAGTTTTAGATTCATTTTGAACTCCACAGCTGCCTCTTACTACTACACAACTTGACTTGCATGCAAGAGTAAATGTTTTAATATAATATGCCTGTATATTTTCAGACTCGCTGAATTTTAAAATATGATTTATTCAGAAAACAAAAATTCTTTTATTGGATTGTGACCAGAAGTAAAATGATCCTTTTAAATACGAGGAAGGTCATTCAGTGTCACTAGTTTTTATGAAGAACATTTTCAATCAAGACAGAAAAATAAAAATGTATGTGTATTTCAGGGATGCTTGTTTAGGCATAGAATAAAAATGGTTAGAACAATATTTCAAGGTAGGGGTGTGTGTGTGTGTGTGTGTGTGTGTGTGTGTGTGTGCAGACACACTAGGGGCCATATCAAAACTACTGGGGTGGGAGGGAGCTTTCCAAACTACACACACTTCACTACCCTCATTCTGATAACTGACCCCAAACTGAGAATCTATACTTTAAAAAGTTACCATTACTTTTTATGAAAGGAGTAACCTGCTATAGCCCTGAGGTGAGTTAGGTAGAATAAAAATGTTGAAATCTACTAGGTTGGAATAGTATTCTTTACTATAAACATCTGTAGCAACATTTTTCCTAAGAATTAAACCTAGAATTCTCCTTCCAGCAGTGTCACCCATCCCAAACTATGGTGATAAGAAGCAAGCCATTTCTCACCCAATAACAAATTCCCAAAAGAGAAGGGAGTTCTTGTGCTATGCGTTTAAAATGACAACAGATCATACAATTACACAGAATAAAGATATTTTTGTTTCAGGCCTCCACATTGGGTAGGCAGAGGGGAGAGAACCTATTAACCTGAATGACCGCCTTCTTTCCCCTTTTTTCTCCCTCCTTTTCTATCTATCTATCTATCATCTATCTATCTATCATCTATCTATCTATCTATCTATCTATCTATCTATCTATCTATATCTATCTATCATCTATCTTCTATCATTGATCATGTATCTACCATCATCTATCAACCAAAGCACATTCACACATCAATTTCACGTTCAAATGTGAATGCAAATACTATCACATATAAGTATGCTGTTGTTCATGCTGCAGATTAGTGAATCAATGTACCAGTCCTGCAATCTATTTTCTTCCAGAGCTGGAAAGAAAATAAAATCCACATTCATTCCACCCTATTGATGGAATGTTACCTTCCTTTGCCTTCTATAATGTATGAAGTTCAGTGAAGGCTCTAGCTCAAAGTTTCCTTTTGGTGGTAAGTGAGAGTTACTATTTGAAATAAAGTTACTATGGAAAGACGCTTCCTTCAGAGATGATCAACAACTGACATTTGTATAGAGCTTTACCTTTTACAAAGCATTTTCTGATTCACCATCATAATGTCTCAAGTCATGTACATCAACTTAAACTTTCCCTGTTTTCCAGGCCTGAGGCATTATGAGGACAAAAATAGAAATGACCCGGATAAGAAGTGAGGTTGTGAAAATCTAGGAAAGGGACAACTGCTGATGGCATTGTGTTTGATTTTAATGTATATGTAAGCCAAACTTATTCTGAATATAAAACAAAGGAAGAACAGAATGGTCCCTCAGTTTCTCTTATATCAGCAAACTATTTAAAAAATCATGTCTTTGAAAATTCAGATAGATCCCAGGCACAAAATGAAGAAACAGTGGGAAATGGGAGATCCAACTATCATATGTCAGGAGGTTATAAAGTATTTCATTCTTCAAATTATTCTGGTATCCTGTAAACATGTCTACCTCACCCTTTATTTCATTGCTTTCACTGCTTGGTAATATCTCACTTGGTAATATCATGAGAATCTTTTCCCCAATGTTTTTATCTACAGCTCTAGGTGGTTTTGACTTAAGTTAAAGATACTGAAAACTGTAAGAGAGTATATTATTTCTGACCCTAGTATTGCCCTTACATCTGTCAACTAGGGTCTCTTTTGACCTGTTTTAAATGGATCATCTGGACTTCTGCAGCCACACCCTCCCTTGGGGTGAGAAGTCTACTGAGCCAATGGTATATGCTTATCTGGGATTTGCACTCCTGATCCCCAATAAGACTACTCCTTGGGAAGCTGGCTGCCTGGAATGCCCTGTCTTTGTGGCCCTGAGCCTACTTTCAGGGCCTATGGAGGACTCTGGCAAGTTTGGACTACGTTGCCAATATATGCAACCCTAGGCTTGAGGGAAAGGTAAAAGACAACTCTTTTCTGGGGGGGTTGGGGTGGTGTCATGGTATGTCGATAGAGTTTGGCTGGTATGGCTGAGTCCATGTGTGTGAAGCCTCTCACAATATGTAACAGAGTCAGGGCTGAGAGGAGAAAGGGGTTAGAACATAGGCAGGAGGTGTCCATTTGTGTTTGTGCTCTAGGTTTCACAAATGTTAAGGATGGCCCTATCTGTACCAAGTATATTTGAAAATAATGCAGCTCTACATAAAATTCTCTCCTGACAGCCCCATATATTAAATCTCAAAGTAATCTAGAAAATTGGCCATGGTATAGATCATTGCACCTAAGAAGTTAATACATCTGCCTCCCAAGATGCTCCGTGCTATGCTCACTGGGTTATGAAAACAATCTCCCATTCTTCTACTTCTGGGTCATGCATGTAAAATAAGACTAGATTAAAATTGGGTGGCTTCCCATGGGATGGGAGATAGGAGGAGAGCAGCCAGGGTTTATTCAAGCTAGAAGGTGGGTTGCCCAGACAGCATTTTAGAAGTACTGAGTGATAACTAGAAGGCAGAGCCAAGGATAGAGACCAGGAGGAATTGATCATACTTCAAGAGCTAGGAACACATCCAAGATCTAATACCAGACCAGTAACTATGACCTACCCAATATTATGCCTAGAAGCCATCTTCTCTACAGCATTCTTAATTCCTGATTTTTTTTCCCCACAAATGGAAGAAGACAGCAAAGTGTTTTGATGATAACACAAAAGATTTATGCTTACTTTTTTAAAAAATGTGCAACCTTGGGTGTAGAAGGACAAGCAAAATAGCTAAGTAAACGTTGATTGAGGTAGCATTTCATGTTTGCATCACAGGTGTTCCTGTATGAAAGCGTCTTAGCTTCAAAGACTGAGTTAAAAGACTTAAAATTCAAACACACTTATTGACACTCAAGCATGACAGTTATTAAACAGCCTGTGGAGGATAAACTATACTGCTAATTCAAGAAACTTAGTATTTACTCTGGATACTTCATGACTGGACAAATTCGAGCAAATCACTTATCTTCTCTTATCTGTCAAATGTTAACTGTCATTTCCTTACAAGTTTGTTGTACCAGATATAGTAACAACTGGCAAAGAGCATTGAAAAGTACAATGCCATACAAAAGTACGGTTCCATTATTTTTAGACAAAACATCTTACAAAAAAATAACAATTTATCAAAAACAACTTACAAAATTAACAATTTCTAGAGAGTAACCTGGAAAAAGAATGATAATGCATAAATTATCTAAGTGTTTATCCTTATTCGTCTCTTTTTCTCTTGGTTTTTAGTAGTGAGATTATATATATATATATATATATATATATATCTATCTTTCTGTCACAGCTACTTGATGACTCTTGGATATAGGTTAACTTCTATGAAGTCTCGATAATAGAGAAAAGATTTTTACTGAGCATCTACTAGAGCCCTGTAATAAGTATTTTTTACATATTATGCCACTTCGTCCTCAGTCAGGTTGGTATTATTATGTTCCTTTAGGGATGAGGACATAAACACTTTTTGTAGTGATTTGCTGTAAACACTCAGACCTGAACCAGCCACTGGTGGGATCACATACACACAAAAAAACTGTTTCAATGGAAATCACTTAAAGTATTCCTTAATTCTTGTCACTATGATAAGGAAAGAATTTAAAAGCTGTCTTTGGTGTGACTTGCCAGACATCGATCATACCTAAATGTTGCTTGTATGGCACTACCGGCTCAGTTATTATATTGGCTATCTGAATGGATGAATTGACCACATATCTATTCTGATCGACATTACAGCAACTGGCTATTAATATGATCAAAAGCCCCCAACTGACCACAAATTGGTCATTTTTAGGCTACATCTGGACTTCTTATATGAAGAAGAGGCTGAACATCTGTTTTCTGTGTTCTGGGAAGACTAAACAAAAGTTGATAGCCTCAAATTAAAGTACATGAAATACTAATTAGCTATCAGGAAGAGTAGAGAAAGTGTTCTCAATGTATTGTCCTTGTAATACCTGCATTACAATCATCTGGTTAGCTTGTTAAACACGCCGCTCTCTGATTCTCATTCCACACTCCCTATATTAGGCTTTTGGTGGGGAGGGTGGTGGCAGAAATCTGCGTATCCAACAGGTACTCAGTTATGTCTAATGCATATTCAAATTTAAGAAACACTGCTGTAGAATCTGTCCTCATACAGAGCTTTAAGAAACACATTCAAGTGTATGAGTGCTTGTTGTTTGTAGAGTTTATAGTAGAAATAGAACATAGGCTGGGTGTTGTGGCTCACGCCTGTAATCCCAGAACTTTGGGAGGCAGAGGCGGGTGGATCATGAGGTCAGGAGTTTGAGACCAGCCTGGTCAATATGGTGAAATCCCGTCTCTACTAAAAATACAAAAATTAGCTGGGCATGGCTGCATGCACCTGTAGTCCCAGCTACTCCGGTGGCTGAGGCAGAAGGATCGCTTGAACCCCGGAGGTGGAGGTTGCAGTGAGCTGAGACTGTGCCACTGCACTCCAGCCTGGGCAACAGAGCAAGACTCCATCTCAAAAAAAAGGAAAGAAAGAAAATAAATAGAACACATGGTTTCTACATACTGGACCCTCTAGAACCTGAGTTCTGTGAAGGCAGGAAATGGGTTTGGAGTTTTTCACCATTGTATCTGCAGCATCTAAACACAGTGCCTGGCACATAGCATTTGGTAAATAGCTATAGAATGGATCAGTGGAAGACCTTACATAGATAATTGACTTCATGTGAATGTACAGTAGAGAACTACAGCAATTCAAAGAAGAAAAAAAAATGAAGGAAACTACCTGCTCAAGATGTGCCTATCTGAAGAAGGGAGACTACAAACATATATCAAGAGTCCTCTCCCCTTTTGCCTCTTGGTGCTAAGAAGGAAAGAAAAGCAACCAACAAGGGTAAGTGATCTTTAGAACAATGAAGAATCCGCTAAGATTCCCCAGGACATGAAATTCCACTGTTATTAAGAGCCTTCATCTTAGGCTATTTTTATAATTTTAAAATATCTTGGAGCTATCAGTTTTGAGTGCTGTTACTACTGATGGTGTTAATTAAGTTTCCTTCTTTTAAGTAAAAAGGTGCTTGGGTATCACTAAAGAGGAGTGACAATGTTGGCTTGAGACAAAAGGATCAAATGGATTTCTAATTGCCCCTCCCTAACTTTCATACCTGACTAGACTGAACAGTGCTAAGTGTGAGGAACATGATATATGTGTATTAAAGGTAGACTTTCCGGAGAAAGTTTATTTTTGAGGTAACTGGAGCTGAAGCAGAGGGGAATTGAGAATTGACTAGATATAACACAAAGAGGAAAGGGGGCAGGGAAGAGGTAATATTTCTGACCCTCCTGCCAGTAATATCAAGCAGCAAATGATCAAGTAAAGGTTGGCAGGCTAGTCTCCTCCTTGGAGGTTGCCTTGTTGTAACTCTAATACCTTTGACATATCCTATCTCTCAAATCAATGAATGACTGCATTAGGCCCTTCTAGTTCAGCTTGGACTAGTTCCAGAAACCTAGGGGTTTCCATCCTGCTGCCCTATGATTTTTATTTTAAATTCCTTGGAGACTTGAATTAAGCTTTTCTTCCTGTTATGATAATGATGTTTCCTTTTTTCCCAGAAAGGAAACTAGTTCACCAGTTAGTTTTTCCCCTGAGTTCTTTTAGCATCTATAAGAAATACTGAGATTCCTGGACAAAGAGACCATCTTTAAAACTTCACCAGAAGAGGCAAGAAGCTGTCAGTGAAATGAAAGAGAGAGTTAAATTAAGGGAAAAGAATACCCAGACTTCATTCATCACTATAATAATTCTTAAGAACTTTCCTTCCCTTTCATGTCATCACAGAAATGTAAAATCTTTAAATACAAAATAGACCTTAAGAATTATGAAATGTTGTATACTTAAATCAGCAGCATTCAAACTTCTTTATCCTGTGGAATTACTCCTATTCAAAGGAATTCTGTAATTTTTCCCATTCCATCCTTCATTTTCCCACTTGCTCAGAGAGATATGGTCAGACATTCATGATGCTTGGACTGGGATGAAGCTTTCTGGAACATACTGGATTATCCATCCTATCCTTACTGATTTATCATCCTCCAAATTATTTATGTATATGTACCTGTGTTGTTTTCTAGACTTTCTAGTCTTCCATGATCTGTTTAGTGAAGCATCAGTACCAACTTGTTTTATTTAAAGCTTTATAACACATTGTGACACCTGGTAGAGCAAGTCCTCATTCATTAGTCAGTAGAGTTTTCTATTTTTCTGCACATTTTGTGTTATTTAATGTTAAAAAATTGTTTGCTTTTGTAAGCATGATTTTTTGCCCATTATGTTTTCTGTCTCCTCCATAACCCTGTTGCCATCATTCTTTCTAGATTTGGTCACTCTTTTCCCTTGACAAATGCCACAACATCTATTTTAACAAATTGCCTTCGTTTCCATATTTCCTAAGTTTTACTTATGTGTGTTTTTAATTAAATGCTATTATAAGTAATTAAAGGTACATTCAAGACTGGGCACAGTGGCTCATGCCTGTAATCCCAGCATTAGGGTGGCTGAGGCAGAAGGATCACTTCAGTCCAGGAGTTTGAGACCAGCCTGGGCAATATAGCAAGATCCTGTCTCTACAGAAAGTGTAAAAAGTTAGCAGGGTATGATGGAGCACACTTGTAGTCCCAGCTACGCAGGAGGCTGGGGCAAGAGGATCACTTGAGCCCAGGGGTTTCGGGTTGCAGTGAGCTATGATCTCATCACTGCACTGAAGCCTGGGTTACAGAGTGAGACCCTGTCTCTACAAAAATACATAAAAAACAAAATAATAAAGAGTCGACGCATATTGAATTGAAAAATACAATTCATATTGGAAAAATTTCTGCTATGAATGAAACAATTTAATACCTTGAGCTGCCAATTGTAGTTCCTTCATGAGAAGACAACCCCTAATATCTCTAATAAATACTTTTCTGTATTTTTAACACATTTACATTAATAAATACTTAAAGAGATACACAACTAGTTTGTGGTGGGTATATTTTAACCTGAATGGTATAACATTGTTTTTATTTTTCTAGAACTGAGAAATAGTTCCAAGATATATTGTTAAGTCCACATAAAATTAACTTGTTCTTTTAGACTGTTATATAGCATACCATCATAGTCTGGATATGTTCTATAGTTTAACCCTTTACAAATGGACATTTAGATTGTTTCTAGACCTTTCTTCTATTATAAACAATGCCTCTTTGTGCCAGCATTTCTCTAGAATATTTCTTAGAAATGGAATTACTGAGATGAGGCTATATGCATTTTAAGTTTTGATACTGATAAAAGATTTTACCAATTTATATAACCACAATCAGAGTAACAGGATACTTGTGTCTTGATACACTTCACTGATGTGTTAATATGGAAGAGTGAAAAAAGTTTCTTTTAAATTTTTATTTCCCTGATAAGTAGTGAATCGGGCATCTTTTTCCATTGCTTTTTAAAAAACTATCAAGATGCGTTTGAACAGATTTCAGAATGGCTCATCGTAAAAGGTATAATATTCAGAGGCCATAGTTGCACCATGTACTTACCCTGTGGGCATGGAACAAATGATGCAATCAAAGGACTTGAACTGATTTCAAGAGAACAATCAGCCAACCCTTCTGTATTCAGGAGACTGCCTGGATTGTTCCTAAATCTTTATAGGCAGATGAAAAATTGCTGTTCAAATCCACTAAAAGGGAAAAGCCATATATGCCACCATAAGCTATTCTAATTTTTAAATTATTCTTTCTCCCAGTGAATTCTCCCTTCTAGCCAAACTTGATTTCTCTATATTTTAATTACTTATTTTCTATCCTTTAAAGAATAGGAGAAGGCTGGTCACCATACCCTATCTTATAGCTTGTACTTGAAGATTATCGCTAAGATTCTTCTGAACTTTCTTTTATTGGAATGAACAGGGGCCTCAACCTGTCCTCAATGATCTTTTTGACCATGATTTTAAATTATGTTGCTTTCTACATTCCAAATCCTCTGAGTCCTTAATACAAAAAAAGAGTAAAGAAGGAGGAAAAAGAAACAAAAAAACTCCCAATTTAGCAAAAACCGCTCTTGATATTTTGGCATCTTTCTGTCAATTCTGTATTCTGTGCACCTTGTGGAGATGTTAGATACACATTTTAGCATACTTTTGGACTTCCTGTGCCTTTAAAAACTTCCTAATATAAATTAAAAATTATTCACAAATATTTATAATAGCTATATATTCCAAATGCACCCTAATTTACCTAACCATTCTGATTCTGTTGAACACTGAAGATGTACTTAATTCCTTCCTACTTTGAATAATTGCTGTGAATAACCAAGCTGCTACCTAGAAAGACTAGACAGATTATATTTACTATAGTATTCTGTTTGTATATCTCATTCATGTAACGCATAGGATTCAGCACATAGTAGCAGCTTAATATATGCTTGTTGCTTTACATAGAGCCTGAGTCAAGTATTCTCAGGGCTGAAATCATTATTCTTGTCTTATGGAAATAATTATTATACATGATTAAGGCCACAACTAAACAATGTATAAAATATCACCACTGTGTCACTGAAGGATACAGGAGTTACTTAGAAGAAGGGAGTGGATTTTACCTCATCATTATATTTAACAAGGAGTTACTTAGAGGCCCAAAGAGATAGGAAAATAATAGAATAGAATTATAGGCACCATCACCATCAGAGACTGCGTTCAATCCGTGTAATAGAGAAATCTAGATACAAGTTGAGTATCCCTTATCTGAAATGCTTGGGACTAGATGTGTTTTGGATTTTGTATGTTTTCAGATTTTGAAATATTTGCATAAACATAATGAGATATCTTGGAAATGGGACCCAACGCTGGGCATGGTGGCTCATGCCTATAATCCCAGCACTTTGGGAGGCCGAGGCAGGTGGATAACATGAGGTCAGCAGTTCAAGATCAGCCTGGCCAACATGGTGAAACTCTGTTTTCTATTTAAAATACAAAAACTTAGCCAGATGTGGTGGTGGACACCTGTAGTCCCAGCTACTCAGGAGGCTGAGGCATAAGAATCTCTTGAACCTTGGAGGCAGAGGTTGCAGCCTGGGTGACACAGCAAGACTCTGTCTCAAAAAAAAAAAAATGGTACCCAAGTCTAAATATAAGATTCATTTATGTTTCATACACATCTTATACACATAGTCTGAAAGTAATTTTACATAATATTTTAAATAATTTTGTGCATGAAACAAAATTTTAACTGCATTTGACTGTGAAGTCAGGTGTGGAATTTTCCAATTATGATGTCATGTTAGTGCTCAAAAAGTTGGAGATTTTGGAGCAGCTGATTTCAGATTATGTATGCTCAACTTGCAATGTTTAAAAAGATTTCATAAATTCCCTCTCATGTAGGGAAAGCTGGAGGTGAATGTTTTTTAGCATAGAGATATTTCCACTTTTAAAGTATTTGGCCCTGATACTAAAAATAGAGAAACCTTTGTGCAAGCTAGCTTACAACTGAGAATAGTCTGAATAAATAAAAGATCCAGACAGGTGAGAATGCACTTGAGTTTGTGTTGTAGTTTTGACTATTTAAAAAATGCCTCTTGTTTAATTCTGCCCTACTAAGTTTTGGGTTATGTATGGCAGATTGGCGTTATTTCCATTTTTTAAACAAATAAATTATTATCAATTAAGTAACTAGCTACATGTATCAGAAATTATTTTTATGTTACTTTTCATTACACTGCTAACATCAAAACAAGAAGGCCACTTCCCAGATAATTACAACTCCCTTTCCTCCCAAATCTAGTTAAACTAGAAATATTAGATTGAACTATGTGAAAATATCACATTCATAGGTCGAATATCAGCAATTTCATACAGTTCAATCTAATATTAGGGGTGGGGAAAGAGGGAGAGACACAGCCTGACCATTTCCTCCAGTCTAGTGTCAACCATCAGCTTCATTTGCAAAATGCTCACAAGGTCAAGTCTTTCAGTGACAAGACATGAAAGTCTTTTGCTGAATGAAGCTCTCACAATGTGTCTTTCTTTTAAGCAAAAGAAAGACCCAAGCAAGAAATCAAAACAGAGTAGCAAACTGTGTGCACAATTCAGTTTTCAAGAATATTTTAAGTTGTATATGCTTTCTTTTCATTGACAATCCTTGCCCTTGCCAAATCAGGATGACTGACACTCTTAATTTGCAATTTTCTAAATTTCAAGAGGGTTTTCTCTTTTTGATTGCTCCATAATGGTTTACCTAATTATTTTTTTTCAAGTTGCAGTTTTGGATGTTTAATTTCAAAATCAATTCAAGATGTCTTGAGCTCCATTAATATACTGTAATATTGCTTCACTCATTTTCTAGCAAGGCACTTACTTTTAAAAATGCATCATTCTAATGATTTTAAATTACTCTACAGTGCACATACCAATTTACAACTATTACAAAATTTTACATTTTTTCCCAAACCACTTCAGGTTTAAAGATGTTCTGTATTTCAAGACAGAATGAGAGAGAGTTAACTTTTAAAGGGCATTAATACAATTTAGGGCCTTCAAAGTTTTCTGCCCTCTCTGATGTAGAATGTAACCTAAGTAAATAAAATTTTAAGTGTTCAGTGAGCATATAAAATCAGCTTAGGATGAGGACATTATTATAAAATAATTTTCTTTTTATTCAAACTAATGACGATATTCTTTATAAATGGAAACAAACTCATTGTGTGTACGTGTGTAAGAGCAGCAATTGTTAGTGTGTCAATTTATGTGCAAATATGCATGGGTGTATATGAGCGGGTAAGTAGGGCTTGAGTGTGTGCATGAATGCGCAACAGTATGAGTATATGTGTGATCATGTGAGTGTGCATATATATGTCAGTGTGCAAGAGTCTGAGTACATGTGTATATGAGAGTGTATGAGGGTTGTTTGGGTGGATGTACATGAATGTGTTTGCATGTATGTGTGTTTGTGCATTTGTTTGACTTTGTGATAGTGTGTTCGACTGTATGAATATGTGAGTGTGCATTTTGCTGGTTTAAATATAAGCTTGAAGATCAAATGTCACTTGCACTTTTATTTAGGTAGTCAGTAGAGTGTGCTCCAGGAATTATTTTACTAACCTCAGAATAAAATGAGGGAAATTAAATGCCTCCCAACTGTATCTATAATACATCTATAAGATATCTGCATTAAACACGTACACAATATATACCTTGCTTGAAATTTGCAGGGAAAAAATAGCTATATTCAAAATCTGCACCTGGTAATGTCAGTTTAATAGAGGTAAATCAGCTGCCAAAGTTGGGAAACCTTCCTTCTTCATTGCCTTTTAAAAACATTTTTGATTACTTTATTCTCTCAGGATTCCTCATTCACAGTGACACATGCCAGTCTCACAGCAATTGAGGATACTTTGGGATTAATATTTAAAAGACTGTAATTATCATCCGTTTTTACCCCAGACCACCCTTGAAGTTGCAGAGAGCACTAGGCACATTTCTGGAATGAGGCTGATGCTCATTCACTGATACAACATTTTCCTTTTGTTGGTTAAAACATGCTGCACTGAAAGGTAGAGGCAAAACCCTAGGGGCCAAAGCTACCATGTAATAAGTGCCAGGTTCAGAGCTAGAAGCTTTACATACATTATCTCATTAAATCTTCACTACAACCTTGCAAGATGGTATTAGTACCAGTTTTCAGGGGAGGTACTGTGGCTCAGAGAAGTTAAATGAGTTGCTTAAGGTCATGTGGCTAATTAGGAGTGAGACTGATATCAATTTTGAGTTTGTGTCATTCTGACACTGTATTCTTTGAATTACACCATGCTGAAAGGTATGACCTTTCTAGTATTTATATCTTCCCTCACTGAGCATGGGATATCTTTGCCTGCCTGCTACTCTCTGCCCCTCAATTGTCTTCTCTAACAATGCCTAAAAACTTGATTGATGTCAAGTTCTAATCTACATTAGAGGCAATATGTCCAATTTATGAATCATACTTCCAACGTTAAGATTCACTATGTACTTATTTCAGAGTATACTGGTTTGGTTAAACTTACTACTGTCTGTGTAATAGATACTATTTGCTCAATAACTATTATGTGCCAAAGGTTTTACACATATTACACCTATTTTACAGAAATGGACAATGAAGCTTCAAGAGGTTAGGTAATTTGCTTAACGATACATAAGCAGAACCAAGAAAGTCTAATCCCTGCTGACAGTCCTGTATAAGCTTCTTTGGTAAGATCCGGGTAGGTCAATAGATCTAACGGAGCCTCAGTTTCTCCATTTATAAAATGGGGATAATGGTACTCTCACTATAGGAGTTATAAAGTTGAGAGACACAATATACATAAAACATCTTGGACATATTAGATAGTTAATACATGATAGCTATTATCTGAACCATTATTGTTAATATGAGTATGGGCTTTTAGCATTAAATAAACTTGGCTTCAAAAACGTTGTCTCCTACTGTCTATTTGATTCAAGGCTGCTGAATTTCTCTAAGTTTTCATCTCTTCATCTACAAAATGAAGGTACCATTTTACAGCACCTTTTCCTAAAGTATACTCCAAAGAACACTGCTATCTGCACACAATATTTAAAAATGTGAGGCGACAACTGGGTTTCCTGATCAAAGATTCATGGAAAACTCTGGTAAACAGATTTCCTTATACAGTGTTTTTTTAGTATCTATAATATGGGAATGCGCTTTGTGAATTTCCAAGGTGGAGCTAACATATGCAGTGTTTTTCCCTTTCATTCTACTATAAAAACACTTTTTCATTTTTCTATAATACATTGCAGTAAAAGGATTATATAGAAGATACTTTGGAAAGACTGACTTGTCCCAAAGATTAAATGGATATTTGTAAAGCACATATATAGTAAGAGCTCAATAAATGCAACAGTATTATTACTATCATTACCATAATCATCACTATAATCATTAAGAAGGAATTAGAATAAGTTTAAGAGATCTACTATGCATCATGGTGACTACACTTAATAACAATATATTATATAATTGAAAATTGCTAAGAGTAAATTTTAAGTGTTCTCATTAAAAACAAAATAAGTGTGTGACTGTATTTGTCCATTCTCACACTGCTATACTTGAGATTGGGTAATTTATAAACAAAAGAGGGCTAATTGGCTCATGGTTCTGCAGCCTCTACAGGAAGAATAGTGGCTTCTGCTTCTGGAGAGGCCTCGGCAAACTTACAATCATGGCAGAAGGCAAAGGGGGAGGAAGGTGTCTCATATGGTGGGAGCAGGAGCAAGATAGAGGGAGGGGAGAAAGGTGACACACTTTTTTTTCATGTGAACATAGATATGTATTGCAAACATGCAGAAAAATGCCTATGAACATTCATGCCACACTGATACCAGTGTGTAACTTTTAACATTAAAGATGAGGCTGCTTGAATTTTTTACATAGAAAATAAATTTCATACATTATTTTTGTGATTAGATTTTAAATACTTGGATACTTACGTTAAATGTAATACTATGCAACTATGAAAAATAATAGTATAGACTATATTCATTGAGTGATTGACATGAAAAATGTTCATGCACATATATCATTAAGTGCAAACAAGCAAATTAATGCTTGCTTTCAATGTGCTTGTTGGCTGCACACTTTTAAACAACCAGATCTCACAAGAACTCACTATCATGAGAACACCATCAAGGAGATCATGCTAAACCATTCATGAGAAATCCAACCCCATGATTAGAATAGCTCCATCCACCAGGCCCCACTTAAAACTCTGGGGGCTGCCATTCTACATGAGATGTGGTGGGGACACAGATACAAACCATACCAAATAGGTATTACCTCTGGTTACCTCTGTTTAACCGGAGGTAATACCTATGTTAAACAGCTTGATTTAACCACTCCACAATGTATATAGATATGTCAAAACATCATATTGTATACCATAAATATATACAATTTTTTGTCAATTAAAAAATAAAATTTAAAAAGCTCTACAAGAGTGCAGATGATCTGAGTTAGAAAATGTATGTCTAACATACCCCTAGGAGTAGGGGTCTACAAACTGTACATCCAGAGGATTTTGTTTGCCAGATTGGGGTGAGCTAGTAAATGGAGATAGAAGCTTCAGCAGACAATCTACCACATAATTCTATAGATTGTATTTATTTATTAAAATAGCTTGTTTAGAGTCACCAAAAGGTTCTTTGATAACTAAGATTTTTCTGAAACTCCCCAGGTTAGAATTCCACAGGTGAGCACTCTTATTGTATTGCACTTTCTGATTGGTTTTAATGTCCTCATATGATCTTGTTTCTAGCACAGGTATCTTCCCATATGTGAGTTTTGTCTCTTTCTCTCTCTACTTATTGAAGAATCAACAGCCACCATAAAACTTGACAGATGTCGGGTGGACTGCTGCTGAATGCCTGACTCATACAACTGGATGATCTTTGTTTTGGTCCTGATTCAGTTTCCCAGCGATCTGGAAATGATTTGCTTTTGTTCTTGTATATCTCCTGCCAAGGTGCACACAGTTTGCTTAGATATATGGTCCTTTTAAAATCATCTTTAAACTTTTATCCACTCCCTGCTCCTTATGGTGGAGTTAATCATACCTTGGAAGCTGAATTTCAGAATGGTGGTAGATCCCGTTGCTTTCTACCAGAAGTCTTAAGGGACTGTGTGAGCTGCTTTCCCATGAAGCAATCTTTTATAGGGAGATGTAATAACCCAAAAGGAAAATTCCTCACAAATAAAAATGTATTTATACACCAGGGCTGCTGGTACTGAATAGTAGGGTGTGGGATAAATCTGTAGGAAACTTTGTATCTAGCCTGCAGGCAAACACCATAGGTTTTCCTTGCTGCATAGTACTATTGACTAGGATTACCTTCTCCTTTCTAACTACCCATCCTTAAGATGGATATTCCAAAAAAGGTAGAGGTTAATCTTTTCTTCACTATTTGGACCTTTGGTATAGCTGTTCCAGAGCTATGTTTGCATTTACATTTTGATTTACTATGTAAGGAGGCTGAGAGGTGGTGATGGACTGAGAGGCTTTCACACTCTATGGGCATTGACTCCCAAGGACCATTTCAAGCCTGCCCTCATGTGCCTTACATGAGGGACATCTCCCATTATAGATGAATTGATGCTAATTAACATGGATATATGCGCTCTGTTCTACTGTCATAGTATCCGGTTTGATAAGAATGCTGCTGGGCAGAGAAAAACAAAGAAAAAATTCTGGCCAAGTTGATGTGGTGACTAGCAAAAATAAGTTTAGAAAAGGCCATTTGGCTTTTATCAGAGTCAAGTCTGTTTATGAAAAGCTTATTGCAAAGTAAAACCTCAGATTTAATATGATCTATGGGAAGATGTGAATTTGGCCGTTGCTTCCCCTAGAAAGGCCAGGCTCCGTGGCAGTTACACAAGGTATGGATTTGGAGAATGAGGTCATGGCAGCTTGGATGCCAACTGACAGCTTGGTGATCCCGAGCCACCTTTTTCTATGTCCTAGTAATTCTCCCTTATATAGCACACATGATTTTTTTACACACAGAAGCTAAATAAAGCATCAGAGGAAGATTTTACGGCTGGAGAACTATTCAAGGACTATTCTAAATGATAAACTAATCCTTACCAGTTTGTTTATAGTTATTATCTCCATAGGTCTTCTGTCTGGCTGGACCCAGAGTGTGTCTAACTCATTTTATGACATTAAAACTGTACTCTATCCAATTCATTAGACATTTTATCTAAAGCACATGCTGGTTTCCTTTTTGAGAGAGTGAAAGCCTGAGCTTCTCTGGCCTATATTGTATATAAGAACCAGGTTATTGTTAGGTATTTAATTATTCTATTGTCATTTCATATTTGTATTCTTTATCATCTTGTATAGAGCTCTGAGTATTAATAACTTGATGCTCCTCCTGTATCAGGAAATATAAATATATTTATTCTTTTATATTTCCTGGATACAATTTTATTGTCATAAATCAGAAGCAGATTAAAAATGGTTACCCTTGCTGTCTTATCATTGCCAAAAGGGATGGTTGATCAGTTACATTAAGACTCAAAGAATAATTTTTGGTATACCTTCTCCAGATTTAATGTACTTTGTCAATAATTTTACATTGCAAGTTAACTTGTTTAGTTACCTTGGTATTGGAATACAATCAGTTTAATTTAGAAGATATATTTTGTTATATTTTCCAGGCAAAAGTTGACACTGCCATATGCTAAAGCATTGTTGCCCAATAGAAATATAATGTGAGCCTTAAGTGCAAGCCACACATATTATTTAAAGTTTTCTGGTAGCCACATTAAAAAGTTAAAAAAAAAGCTAATTTGTAAAATGTATTATGAAAATTAATTTTAATAATTGATTTAGCCCAATATATCAAAAATATCATTTCATAATATAATCAATATAAAAATTAATAAGGAGATATTTTAATTAATTTTCCATACAAGTCTTGAAGAGGAGCTAAAGGAGAAGTGTCTCATTGGTTTCAATGCAAAGAAAAGTTTTATTTTCATTAAGCTATGGGTTTGTCCTTATCTTGAGGACACCGTGAATCACATAATTGATCATTCTGCCCTCTTGTGTTGGTTAAGAGGGAGTTAGAAAGCTACAGTACAATCAGACATTACTTCGCTATGCACATGACTTCCTTAAATAAAGACTACATTTCTCAGTTCTTTACAAGTAGGTATTTTTTCATGACTAAGTTATTGATTGATCAAATGTAAGTGAATGTTTCTGGCAGTAGCTTCAGTGAAATCTTCTTAAAAGAAAGTAGAGAGGTCACTCGGCTTCCTCATTTCTTCATCTTGCCTGTAGTGAGGCTGTAATAGCTGGAGCACGGCCTCCCACTGTACTACAAGGGTAAGGGCTCTATCCTAGAAATAGGGTGGTGAGCTGGAAGAAGCTTTCTTTATGAAGTCACCATACAAGCCTTGGACTGCCTACCTCTAGCTTTCTTTTGCCTAAAATAAAATAATACTTCTACCTTGTTTATTTCTTTTTTTCTCCTTGGGGAGGTATTTACTATCACTGAACTGTAATCTTAGCTGACACATGAGGAATGTAAATTTTCCCCGAACGTGATTTTATAATAAATAGCATGGCTTGAAGTAATGGTAGTGAAGAGGCAGAACAGCTACTTTTCAGCTAACTTTCCAGTAAAACATATATCCGTATTCTACAAACACAGGAAACAATACCACTTGGGTAGTAACAAAAGAACATAAAGACTCTGGAGTAAAAAGATTTTTCATAATCCTTCAAGTTAATTCAGCCTTACAGTGTTTAAAGATGAATTTATTTGAGATTTATCTTCTACTAATTTATCTTCTACTTACAAAAGATTTGTCTTTGAAATGTGTCTTTACAACGAGAATTGAAGTGCAAAGCTAACAATAGCTACAATCTATCATTATAATTTAGTGTCTACTATGGGAAAAGCATCATGCTATATGTTGAACATATGCTATCTCATTTAACCCCTACAACTATATTACGAAATACTAATTATTTCCCTGTTTTACAGGAGAGGCCCAGAGAATCCAAGCAACTTACTCAGGGTAACAAGTAACTTAGAAACAGGCTTGAGATTTGAGTTCATTTTTCTCTAAAATTTTCCATGCTGAATCTCTAACAACTTTTATAGCATTCTGATAGTCAAGAGAAAGGTCCTGGGATCCTTGCCCATATATGCTCATTGCTAACTTTCTAGAGATTCAGTGGAACTGTTGACAATCGGTAGTAGCATCTGTTAAATTTATAGAAGGCTCTCTGAATGGTATATTAGATATAAGTTCTAAGCCAGAAATCACAATATCTGTTTTTCATACTACGTATGTGTCTAATGAGCTGCATAAGTGTCCATAAGTCATTCAATCTTTCTGGGATCAGTTTCCTCATATATAAAAGGAAAGGGCAGAACTAGGTGACATCTAAAATCTCATCTAGTGTCAATATTCTATGATTATGACAAGTCTGTCAAAAAAGAAATGAACAAAAAGAAGACTGTTGGAAAGGAAGTAGACAATCATATTTAAAGTGTCTTAACTTTCATTGCTTGATATGCAGAATTCAATTTTTAAAATGAATGAACCTCAAGTACTTTTCTTGGCAAAAAAGAAAAAAAACTGAATGAACCTAGCAGAGAAGTGTGGGAAGCTTGTTTTGATTGTTGAAGCTACTTATTCTTGACTCCACGATTAACCCCACTGACTTTGCTATGGCTCTTTTTGAGCAAGATTTCTTAGAACATTCTTTGCTATCATAGAATAAGCTCTTCTAGTTTTGTTGAATTGGATCTAATATTGTTACCCATACCTTAGTAGAATATATTTTTTTCCTTTCTTTTTTTTTTCTTCTGAGAGGGAGTCTTGCTCTGTTGCCAGGCACGATCTTGGCTCACTGCAACCTCTGCCTCTTGGGTTCAAGCCATATTCCTGCCTCAACCTCCAAGATCTCTGGGACTACAGGCATGCACCACCATGCCTGGCTAATTTTTTAGTATTTTTAGTAGAGATGGGGTTTCACCATGCTAGCCAGGCTGGTCTCAAACTCCTGACCTCAAGTGATCCACTTACCTTGACCTCCAACAGTGCTAGAATTACAGATGTGAGCCACCGTGCCTGGCCACATTCTTAATTTTACTGGAACTTAAGTTGTTTTATCCACTTAGAGTAAAAATGCTAATTACTAAAAATGAATTGAAATGTGAATTTAGCTTAAACATAGTTTGCAGATGTGTAAATGGAAACCCATAGGGTTCATGTGCCTAAAATTACATGGAGAATCAGAGCCATGGCAGGACATGGGTCATCTGCTGATCTGAATGACCCAGAGATTTCATGAGAGTCGAGAGTGAGAAAATTTTTTTAGCTAAACCTTGGACCTGGGCAGGATTAGGGATATATATTGCGATATATATCCAATCTAGAAGAAAATGTGTCTTGCAGACACAGACTAGAAGAAAATGATTTGTCTCAGGCTTGGGTCTATGAGGATGTTAAATATCAAGCCTCCTTTGAGGCTTCATGGCCACTAGCCTAGTTTCATGTGGGTTGAAGGTTCATATTTGTACTCTTTATTTGGTCAAAAAAACTGCAGCCTGATATTTTAAGGTTTACTCTGATTTGTAGTATAGGCAGGTTCCTGACAGAAGCAAATGTAAATCCTCCCCAGAAGAATGCTTTCTTCATACTAGGACTTAGACTTCCAACGTATTTGAGCTCACAATTTAAAAAAGCCAAAAAAAGAAAGAAATTCATATCCAAGAGTTCATAGAAATAACAAACCATAGACTCACTCCCACAGAGACTTTATATGCTGTATTCATCAGATACCGTATATAAAATAACCATGTTTCATGTAACCAAAAACACAATTAAGAAGCAAAAAATTACCCAAAATAATGAGGCATTTTAAAAAAAACTAAATAAATATTTTAGAAACAAAAAGTAATCATTGAAATAAAAAAATTAATAGACAGGTTAAACATTACAATAAATATAGCTAAAGAGAGATTTAATGAGCTAGAAGATAAACATGGAGTAATTGCTTATGAGATAACAAAGGGAAACAAAGAGACAGAAAGTAAGAAAAAGGAGTAAGAGACATGGAGGCTAGAATGGGATGGACAGTCTAAGGAAACTTCCAAAAGGATGCCTAAAGAGGGAAAATCAAGATTCAAAGAAATAAGGACTGAAATTTTTCTATAATTTAGGTGAGACATAGGCTCTTAGATTCAAGAAACTCAGCAAGTCTCAAGTAGGATAAAAATAATGAATCCATACTGATCTTTAAGAACGGATATTGGGGTGTGAATTCTATCAGTGGCCTCAACTCTGAAGCATACACAATAAAGTAACTTGCCCTGCCTCTCAAAGTAAATGAGTTCCTTCAAGTCTAATATGAAGAGACTATTACTTATCCTACTTATACCACATGGGTGTTATGAGACTAATAGAAACCTTTTTGCTAGAATACTGGAAATTTGGTAGCTGGGATACAAGTCAAGTTCTTAATAGCAGACTCAACTACCCATACAGAGTATCTATGAGCCTGACCTTAACAAATTTCTAAGTGAAAATTTATTGTCCTCACTATTTACTGAAGAACTAATTTATGTCCTTTCCATCCCTCCTTCGTTTCTCTCTAACGACTCAGGGAAATATGCATGTAAATCAAATCTCTGGAATGGTCTTGTAGGTATTTTGTATTATCAAAGCTCAATATGTAATCCAAACTCTAATAATGACCCTGGATCATGGCCATAATGATGAAATAAAAAACACTGGTATGTATTTGGAGAAAAAATAAAACAATCAGATAAATGCAGGGTATTTTTATTATAGGAATAGTACCATTCAGCTTATTTGGGGTGAGTATATGGGGCACTCTGCTATACCTCCAATCGTCTGATTTTGGAACACAGGATTGGGGCAATTTGTTCTGATCCTTCCCCATGTCCTGGCCACTAATTTTTGCATAATTGAATTCTGGCTTCCTTCAACCTCTATCAGCCATCTCTACCATAGAGACTTTCTACTTTATTCTCCCCTGTCAGTGAATTGTCATAGCAGCAGGGCAAGCGGTAGTGATAGACACTTTCTCCATAGGATCTCTCACATGCAGGGACAGACACACCTTGTAAATACATCCTTTTGGGGTCTATTGCCACTTCATATAGATACAAACAAATTGAGAAAAATGACAAATAGTCACTGATTCTGGAATTCAGAATAAGAGTTTAAGTAAAGGAAGGGGAATAATGAAAACACAAAATTTTCCTGTTTTCTTTTGACATTTCCATTGGTCGGTCCAAATGGATTCTTACTATACCATACTTTAACGACATAAATAAGCACACATTCTCACACTCAGGCTTATTTACATTTTCTTGCTTCTCAAGTGCCATCTTACTTAAATATATATCTCTGGTTTGAAAAATAGTTTTAAAGCTTTAATGTCCTGGAACAGTTAGAGTTAACTCAGATTTATAGAGAGGCAGCTGCAAACTTACCTTTTGCTTTAAACTTGTCAAATTGTCAAAAGCTTCACTGTATGTTGCATTGTGGCCTGCTAATGATGATATAACATGTGTGCTTTTTATTGCCTCAGAACCAAAATGTAAAAGATGTCTTTGGAAATCATTTGATATTTGATGTGCTTTAAATCGCCTTACAATATATGCAATCTTAAGTCACCTTATTATATATATATATATATATATATATATATATAAATATATATAATAGATACATAATATATTTTTAATTATATATTTATATATAATAAGGTGATATTCTTAATATAATAAGGTGATATATATATAATCTTATGGCTATTGAATGAACTTTTGTATAAAGATAAAAATTTCTGAATCTGAGACTATTTTGTGGTTCAATTTCTATTTTAGTTTCAGCCAAAAAAAGGCTCGGGGTGACAAACCGTGTCTGAGTTGAATGTAGGGCTAGGAAACCACTATAATAGTGTAACTTTTTTTCCATTTCATATATACCTCCCAAAGATGTTTCTGTAGATTCAGTCTTACACACTTAATTTAACTTGGAATTGTCTTAAGGATGCTTTTGATTTGTATTTCTATTGCCACCAATGAATTTCATTTGCTTCAATAATCTAGAGTTAATGTTTTAATCTCACTGTAATGTTAACAGGATAGCTACCATATTTCATGCAGATGCTTGTTTTATTTAATCAACCTAATCGGAGTCACCTTAATGTTTATCCTTTTTTTTAAGTGAATAGAAAAAAATCTATTTTAAAATAAATGTGAGCACAGGTCATCATACTTTGAATATCAAGATGAAGATAAGGAGGCCTACATATGAATTAGGCATATTTTTGTCTTTTATCCACTAAAAAAGCACTATAAACCCTCCTATCATGTTTCTGTGACTAATTATATTTAAACTTTCTTCTTGCCTCATATAATCTGCAGAAATGAACTTTAAGTCCAGGGAATTTGTAGCATTATGACAATATTAACATTGTTGCTAATAGGAACTTTTGTTTTTTTCCTGAGAACTCATCTACTATTTCTAAGAAACCCAGGTATGTGTCCAGAGCTGCAGAGAAGAAAGTACCTGCAATCCTAGGTTCCTAATATGGTTACATTAACTGTCTCTTTTTCTACTGAAGATGCTAAATTCTAGTTACCTTGTATGTGAGTGGACTTTTCCCTTCAGTGACACGATGAATAGCTTCATAGTTATCCTCATGTGTGTGCATTACATTTTGAACAAAGATTCTTTAACAAATGGCATGTATGAGCCTGCTGTAACTGTTATGTGTAAAGGAAAAAATACTATGTATAAATGAATCATTTCATAAGACCTAATAAATTGTTGGAAATTGTAGGAAAGTGATGCATTATATGTGTTAGATATGTGGTCAAGTGAAAAGCTTTTGATCACTGTCACTTTCAATAAACGAGAGAATAATATTTTTAAAGCAAATGGTACTCGTACAATCAAGGAAAGTTTCCTTAGCAACAATAATTATATAAACCTCTTGCAACCTCCTCCTCTAATTATCTGTTTTATTAGTAGATGTATATCATCATCCATTAGGGAACGCTTCAAAACATAATGAGACATTGTTATAATGAAGATATACAGACGTACACATGTTTATGTGTGTATGTATGTGTATCTCCATATATAGAGGCAAATCTTCAAATAACATAGTCTAAATATCAAAGTGTGGATGTCCTTATGAAAACAAAACTATTTACAATAATAAACTTAAGAGAGTTTATGAACTAAATCTCTGAACTATTCATAATCAATGTCAATAGTTCAATATACAACATCAAGAATCATAGATCTCAGTGTTGGAAAAGACCTCATGGGCCATTTTGCTTATCTTCCACCCTTTCACAAATGAAGTGGCTATGACTAAAAGAAATTAAGTTATTCAAGGTCACTGTGTGTGAATACATGCACATCCACACATATACTGTTATCTCTCTGATGGACAAGGTGGACACATGTCATAGGATAGTTCAAAAACAAATATCCTTATTACAAAGCCTTCTAGCATCTTAAAAAACTAACCTTCTTTAGAAGGGGCACATCATGATAATACCTTATATGATTTCTGCTGAATAGTAAAGAGTATGTTCAAAAGAACCTCAAGGCCTAATGCTTCACATCTCTCCAGTTGATTAACCCACTTCTAAGATACAGTATAATAAGAGGGGATTGTAGTAGAGAAAGGACAAGTGTTGGCCTGTCTATTAAATGCTTACCACTTATAAATTTTGCTGTCAGTTATTTGCAAGTAATGACAGAGGGAGTAGTTCAAAGGACGTTTCATCAAGAAGAGAGTAGTACAAAGTTCTAAACTGCTTTTATGCTCCCTTTCAAAGACTATGTGACCAGGAGAAGTAAGATTTTACAAAGGAAATATAGCAGACATGTTGTACAATGCTGATCTCAGAGGCTAGGGCCAATACCCTTAGAATAGGCTAAATGTTTTACTGAGATTTCAAGATAAGGAGTTGCGTTTTAAGGGAGCATGATTTGACCTGTGGTATATCCAAATCTAAAGCCCATTATAACAAGCTTCTACTGTATTCCTCTTCAGGTATCTTTAAAGAATAACAAGTTAACCTTTGTGAAGTGCCATGAGACCATCTCAGGTTAAAGAAGCCTATATCAAGTATCAATGTTGAGCTGCTAATAATACTCAGTGTACCTAGAAATAGAGACTGAAAATAATCAGTAAACCATTCACTATAGTCCCTCTGGTATCAGAGCAGCACAGTTAACATGCTAACAGCTAAGCTTCATGTGCTTAGTGGAGGAAAATGATCAATGGCAGAGCATATCCACCTTCGAAATGACACGATCCATTATAAGAATCAGATGTTAAATTGCTTCCTGTACTGAGCACACTCAATTAAAAGTCTGCACAGTGAGATCATCTCGATGGTTAAATATGCTCTGTGGGAACAACCTTTATGGAGCTTAAAAATCACAGAAGGACTATTTCTACCATGACACTGGAGATTTGGAAGGCATTTCCTTCCCCTATTTTTCAATCTGCTAGTTTTATTAGGAAGGCTTTTGCTGGAGAGGCTGCCGAGTTTTGGGTCATACCTATCCACCCTTTTGCTTCTATGAACAAGAGATGATTTTAGTGATCTTTTTTCTTTGTGGTCCAGAATGGAGGACTATGGCTTTGGTCCAGACCTCTGTACAAAAATGTGTCATTTATGTACTTGGTATTTGATGTCCTTCATCTTCTTTTCAGCAAGCTAATCTATTCACCTGAGTTCTGTCTCCTTGTCTAACTCTTCCTTCTTTTGGCAGGAGTGGGGCCTTAGGGCTGAAAAGAATGCTAGACACTACATAAAATCGGCAGACCTGGTTTCTACTGGCAGGTTTGCAATTAGCCAGGTCTATGACCTTGGACCAATTATTTCACCTCTCTGGTTCTCAGTTTCCTCATGTTTCAAAAGCTCATATATTTCTTGTTCATTGTTTACCATCTGTCTCTCCTTGACTGCAAGCTCCATTAGTGCAGGAATCTTTGTTTTCTTCACTGATGTATAGCCAAAGTGTAGCAGACAGCACACAGAAGATACTCAATGAAAATCTGTTTAATAGATGAATATTTCACATCTCAATTAGTAGTGTTACTATTCATCCAGTCTCCCGATATAGAAACCATAGAGTCAGTGAAAATTCCTCTCTCCCCTTTTATCCACATAGTCACCAAGTGCTATTTCCCGACCCCTCGTATATATGTCCTTTCCTTTCCATCTACACTTAAATTCCCTTATATCAAGTTTGCATCATTTTTTGACTATATTCTCCAAACCATCTAGAGTGACTTTGCTAAAATGCAAGCATGGTCATGATACTACCCTCTTTAAACTCCTTAAATGGCTTTTCCTGCTGTCCTCAGGGTCAAGTCCAAGCTTCTAGGCATTGCATACAGAGACCTTCATGATCTTCTAGGTATTGTATACAGAGACCTTCATGAACAAGTAAGTGAGGACGTTTGACTAGTGCAGTAGTTCTCACACTTTGAAGCAAGCTGCTTAACTTCTCTGTGCCTCAGTGCATTAAAATCCATAGAAATGCTGATGTGGATGGAAGAGGAACATTGAATCAGATATCTACACGTTTTTCCAGATGTAATATTCTATAGGGCTCTGATTTTTTTCTCATCATTTCATTTCCTTTGGTGGGTAAGGGTTGTTAGAGGTGAGGAAGGAGTGGGGTGGGGTTTAGGGTACTTCATCTGGAAGACAGACAAGGAGGGGCAACATACAGCCATGTTCATAATTACCCTTTTCCTCCCCTTCTGTGATTTTCTTCTTAGTCAACAGGACTAGTGCATGTCTTTGTGTGTTAGGGAGTAGGAACGGGCAGGGAAAGAGAAATTCTTAGTATCTTGAATTTAATGTTAATTCAATGGAAATTACAAATATTCAAATTTATGCAACTGGTGATTAGTACATTACCAGGAATTTTATCTTATTCTGAGGCATCAGGAAGGGCACATAAAGGATGTGAGTGATCTGAAGGAGCAATTATATGATTCAGAATCATTGTTCAATCAATATGTGTTTATTAAATCATATATAAAGAGGCAAGCTTTTGACTCACTGTAAAGAACCCTATCAGAGTAAAAACATTAAATGTTGGTGTTTTCTAGGGTTCTGATTTTCTTTATTCTCATTTTCCACACTCTCCCTGGACAGTAACTTGTGTTCCCGTGGTCCCAACTATGTACCAAATATTTGTCTCTAGCTCAGGATTCTTCTCTAAGTTTCATTCTTGACTATCAACCCCTTGCTGGACATATTCAAGTGGGATCTTCCGCAGGTGCCTATGACACAGCATGTCTACAACTGAGTTCACCGTAGCTGGCCCCTCTGCCCCAAACCTACTTTTCTGACTATGCCTTTTCTCTCTCAGTTGGTGGCATTTACTTTTACCTAGTCATCCAAAGCAGTTACCCTGTCTGTTTTCTTTATATCTAACATGGTAATTCCTCTCTGGTCTGTTTCCACCTCACCATTCTCACAACTACAGCTTCAGTTCAGGCCCTTCTCACCATCATGCTCCTTGACTACTCCAATAATCATGTTGCACATGTCTCTTAGGTCCTTATATCATGCAGCTACAATTGGTCTTCACAGTAGTCTATCTCAAAGGTGGTTTGTTTTAAATCACTCAATGCTTTCCTGTTGTGTCAAGAGGAAATGCAAATTCCTCAGCAGAGTGTGTAAATAAAACTCCCTATGTTCTGGCCCCTGCCCATTCACCAGTTTTTATCTCCTTCTGCACTCCTAGGCTATAGCCATACCCAATGGCTTGCAAGTCCCCAAATGTGTCATTTAGATTCATAGCTCTATTTCTTTGTTTAAGCTGCTCCTTCTGCCTGGAATGTTCTTTCCCCTCTTGTCCATGTGATAAAACATGCAATCATCATTCTGGTATTAATTCAAATGTTAAGACTTCTACAAAGCCTTACCTGACTATAAGGCCTCTTCTCACAAAAATAGCCTAGTGCTCCCTCCTTTGTGCTCTGCGGCACATGGCCCTGGACATGGTTCAACAATGATATATTTTTATACATGTTGAGTTACATGATGAATTCCTGGAGGACAGTGCAGTATAGTAGTGAAATGTATGAACTGTGAAGCCAGAAGCTATATGGGTGTCTTTGGGCAAGTTATTTCACTTCTCAGTACCTTGGTTTCCACATCTGTAAAGTAGGCATCATTATCATACTTTTTTTTGCATTTTTAATTGCATTTTAGGTTTTGGGGTACATGTGAAGAACATGCAAGATTGTTGCATAGGGTACACACATGGCAGTGTGATTTGCTGCCTTCCTCCCCATCACCTATATCTGGCAATTATCATACTTATAGAGTTGTTATCAGTGAGTTAATATATGTACAATGCTTACAATAGTGACTAACACATAATTATTATATGTCTGCTATAATAATAATATTAACATTGATATTATTATTTTAAACTTAAAGCTCTAGGCCATGATACTGTATCTGAAACATGGAAGGATAGAAGGTATTCAATAACATTTACCAAATAAATTAATAATCAAGTTAGGTCCCTACTGTACAGTCTCAAAATACCCAGTAACTTTCCCCTTATCACCTTTTTCTAACTTGTTCAACGTCTCTCTGACTAAACCATAGGATTCATTTTTGTAAGGACCACATCCACCTTGTTCACTACCATATCCCTAGCATCAAACACCATGCCAAGCACTTAGCAGGCACACGTATATTTGTTAGCCATAAAGGTTATATGTGTACATAAGGATATTGATATATATGGTTTTTAAGATTTTCATTTTAGTTATTATTAGATTGGCCTTAGCATTTTGATCATTTTCTGAAATTGTAAAATGCAGTCCTCTTTCCTGTATTACTTCTATGTGAGGCAACAAAACTTCAGTGAAGTATTGTTAGAATTGTAGTGAATTATTACGTTAAAATTAATCCTCTTAACAGAGAAATTATCTTCTTTCCTTACAGTGTAGGATCACAGACTTTTCAGTTCATGAGCTAATTCAGTGGTACAAAAAGTCCCACAGTGCTTCAATCTTTCCTGCTTACCACATCATTTTACATCCTCAATGAATTAATAGGCAAAGGCTTTCTAAGAGTTACCATTTATTAATTCTACTTATTTAGTGAGTACACGGTTTGAAGATAGGAAAATTGTATAAAGAATGACTCGATAGTTTTAGTACTTATAATTCAGGTGAAAAGACAAGCCATGTGCACACATATCCAGATTACAATGCTTTCTGTGCTCTTTAGCAATGTACACGGTAAGATTTCAGGGGATCTCTGTTGATGTGATCAGGAAACGTTTTATGGAATGGCTAAATTATAGTTAGTCATGGTGGACAGGTTGGATTTCACTAGGTGGGATGACAATATCATCTCATGTGGTAGAAAAGGCATGGAGAAAAGTATAAAATATGGCTCATTAAGGATAAGGAGAGGACATGGATTACTCTGGCAAAGGAAGGATTTATGTAGGAAGCAAAATAGAAGATAGGCTGGAGATAGATTTTTGGAATAGTCTGTAGTAGGCTTTCGATCATAGGCTAGGATACTTGAAGTATATCTACAGACAATGGGAAACTATAGAAGATGCTAGAGAAAGGAATGGAAAAAGGAAAGCAATGTTGTGGGAATAGCAATTGAGTGGCATTATAGCAATATATAAAATAGAATAGAGTTCCTGGGCTAAGTTGTGTTTTTAGGTGATGGGACACCCAGTAGAAATACTCAGCAGATGGTTGGAAATGCCAGATTATTTGAGTTTGGGGGAGATATCATTTGAAATAATCTGCATAGAACTAACAGTAGGATACTTGGTAATGTATTAAATAGCTGTAGGAGAATACAAAATGAAGACAGAAATTCAAGCACAGACCTACAATGAAAAACAAGATGAGAAAAATAGGTAATCGCATGTTATAAATAAAAATCCAGTAAAATACTAACCTAGGACATACCTGGAAGCCCCTTATGACTCACAAAGGTGTACACATCACATTTTAAGAAGCACTACCTTAAGGAAAGAACAGTTAAATATTCAAGAGTAGAGGGAGAAGAAGAAAATAACTCCACTACACCTGTTGAGCAGTCAGATCCTGTCCACTTGGGATCACAGCTGCATACTCCAGTGTCCAGAAGAAAAGTTCCATGTCCTGAGCACTGCTCTTGACATATAGGAAGTGGTGTTTCACAGTTAACTCCTCCCCAGCCAGTAGAACAATGACATTCTCCTTTTACACAGATGCCATGGTTGGAACACATTGGGTCTAAGCAGTCCTCTGAAGGCACAAAAAAGTGGGGTGAGGGGTGGTTAATAGTGAACAGGTATGGCCAACATTCCTTAGTATAAAGAAACAGAGATTACACTGATTTCCTAGTTTTATATCAACAATGCTGCTTTAATTAGGCAATAAAATGACTCATGCAAATACTCTGTCCAAACCATATTACTAACACTTCAAAATATGATGGGGTATCATAAAGGCTGCAACCTAAATTTAGAAGGAGAAAGAAACTGCACATGCGCTGTGTGAAACTGTGGACAGTGTGCAGTACCCCCACACAAAAAAGTGGGTGGAGCACTGTGGGCCTTCAACAGAAATTCCTCAGCTTCACAAAAAAGCCCAAGAATTTTTAGTAAACCATTCCTTATCCTTTCTGAAGTTGGAAGCATAGCTCCCAGAGAAGACTTTTCCTTGATAGGTCTAAAGGAATTTATATGTATTTTTGAAATTTGGATTATTCAAGGTATTGGGTGAGGTGAATGATGTTGCATGAAATAAAATTTATGTCAATTTATTATAAGCTCTCATTTATTCCTTAGAAGTACTGAAAATTTAACATTTTAAACTTAATTTAAAAATTAATTTCTTCATCACTTCTCCTTCTATGAGGACACTGTGACATAGTTTTCAATGTCTTAGAATATCATAGACCCAATTCCATTTGTCCTTGATTCTGTGAGTCTGGAAATTTTTGTAGGCATTCTAACAAATGTATATACTATTTTAGAGGTAGGCGCCTATGTTTGACTTGGGGAAAAATTGTTTTGTGCTTTTAAGTAGTAACCATTTCTGGGAAATAGAAAGGTCGATTTCCAAATTTCTAGTCTTCCCATACAAATGAGACTAAAATAACTAATCGTAATGAGGGTATATGCTTTGAATTAATTTTCCAGCAATGAAAATAGACCATGACAACCTGCCTGCATTTGCAAGACTTCCTAGTTTTAGAGTGTGGCTTGGGGTCGTAGAACAAAGTCTAACTAAGCACTATCAGTGCTTATAATTAGTATTATTGCCATTATATTTAGCCCAAGATCTTGAAGTCATTAGCACAATACTTTATTATCTGTGCTAATAAGCAAATAAATACCAGAAGGTACATCTAATTTGATTCATGAATTGAAGAGAGAGGGAAAGTTCAAAGTATAGAATCTTTTTTCAGAAGAAGGCCATTTTGTTATATTAAAGAATAATAATTTTAATAAAATAATATTTAACTTAATATAGCCTATTTTATTAAGAAGCCTGCTTCAATGTATTCATGGAAGTCACATTTAAATCATGCATGTCGTATTTAATTTAGAAGCACAAAATCATATGGCTAAAGGGGCCAGGGAGGTGGCATACAGGAATGAAATGGGCTGTATGTAAGAAAATAAGGGTGGGTTGGGAGCAAACTGAAAACAAGTGTCCTTTTAAAAAGAACTGTTGCTACTTGGCTCCACTTGATTGCCACTACGTAGCAATGTGGGCCCAGGGTCATCAGATTTTCTAATATTTAAAGAAGCCAGAAATGGGAATTTTCATACAGCACTTCCCTATTTTTAAATTCTGGCAAATAAGTCGCATTGAACAACAAAAACAACAGCAACACAATGTGAGCAAAACAAAACCCATTCATAGGCCTGCTTCAGCTTGTGGGCTCCTGCTGCAATGTTTGACTTAAAACATTTTCTTTCTGATGTATTTGAAAAATTTATACCATTAAATGTGCTGACCATTATTCCTTAATATCTTGGTTATTCTACAGATATTCTTAGTGACCCTGGACAAGACTAATTTAAGAAAACTCTGTTTTAAACTGCTCACAAAATTTAAATTAGAGGGGTCTAATTTAATTAGATTCCATGTTTTTCATGGTAATTTGTAGATGTGATAGTATTTTTTTTTAAAACTAACTCTGTGTGGGTCAATATAGCATCTGAATTTGTGACTTAAATATAATTATTTCAGTTGGATCACTATAAAAACATTTTCCAAAAGTAACTCAGGAACTTCAGTGCCTTGTCTAGGCCAAATGCCATTTATTGGAGCAGATATAATTGTCACACCAAAATTCTACTATTGCTAATGGGAGGTGAAAAGCTAAAGTCTTGCTTGTTCATGGAGTGGAATGAGATTAAACCCTTTAGAATGCTGTGTAATAGTCTTAATGAGCTATCTTTAAAAAGCAATTATTGTGCATTTTCAGCAGCCTCTTTCCTGAACAACAGTTATGATGAGACCATCTCCCATGGTAATGGTTTAATATTATTTCTGAAATCAGTCTTGTTTGAGGAATGTAGCATGAAAAACGGTCTGATTACTAGTAAACTTATTTTCCAGTGTGTCTCTTTAAATGATAAAACTTGCCATTTCAAAATTTTGGGGGGATAAAGACTCCTTTGGGGTGAATTTAATATAAAGGCACAGCTTTGAAACTCATTAGTGGTAAGCCTGTTTCCTTAGGCACGGAGGTCAAGTTTCAGTGTGAGGTATGTAAAAATAAATAATATAAAGCAATAATAATGATGGTAATTACAAATCACTCCCAAAGAAAACATTTGCAAAATAGCTGCAAAAGTGCACATATTATTATTTGTATTATGCGCTTTAAAGTGAGATGTAGCATAATGCACTCCGTAATAATGAAAACATATGAGTTAACATTTAACTCATCAATATGGACATTTTCAAGCTATAAAACAGTGATAGCAATTAGGGAGGGACAATACTATTTTTCATTATTGCTCTGAAAGTGCCACAGATACAGCCTCATGTATAACATTAGAATCTGTCAGAAGAGACATGAGCTCTGCTGACCCTAACCCTCTACTGCATGTCCTAAAAAGATGTTGAGCATTTATTGTTTGCAAATGCCACTTGCATCTCTACTAGGAGAACAGAATGACATGTTGGACAACTGAGAGAAAAGCCTGAAGCAATAGATTAAAATGGGATTCTGACCTTCCTCGCATATTTCTCCTTTGTATCCTGGCACACAGATGCAGACTCCCATGATGCAGGTGCCGTGGCCAAAGCATGTTGGATCAATGCATTGTTCTTCTGGAACGTCGCACTCTGGCCCCTTCCAGCCATGCCGGCAGACACAGTGTCCTTTCTCGTATTCTCCATTCCCACCACACAGCACAGGGCAGGAATCTGAAGGTTGGCAAATGAACTTGTAATGTTCTCATAATGCTTTCAAAGTCTCCGAAGAGCAATTCTCTATTGATTCTCGTATTTCAGGCAAAAAAACTATACTATTTCTGCCTTACCCTTTATTAAATAGGCACATGTTCATGATTACAAACAGAATTTTCCTCTTATGGGAGTGAGATAAAGGTAAATTTAAAAATTTCCAGAGCGGAGAAATTATTTCAAGTACTTGCTTTTGATCTTACCCTTAACAGTTAAGAGTTTAAACTGTTATTATTATTATTTTAAGCTAGGATTTTTCTTTCTTATATTTTTCTTCCTCAAGGAGATGTATATTACTTTTAGGAAGCAAAATCTGAAATTTTGAAAAGCAATATATAAAGAGTTATTAATATTATAAAATATTACCTTTAAAAAGTTGTGTAATTAAATAGATTTCTATCGGGCAGATGTCTGCTCCTCTAATGCATTGTGCAGACCTTTATTAGAACTCTTATTCTGCTTTGTCATTATTGGTCTCCTTACTAAAACTATGGGCTTTTTGAGGACAAGGCCTGTATCTTTTGTCTTATTGATTTTTTAATATCAGCCATCACCTCCACCACAAACCCCTCCTCCTCCAGATCTATCATGGTGCTGGAAACCTAGCAAGTATTTTAGAATTCTCTACTGAATGCAATTTAATAGAAAGAAACAAAGTGTCTGAGAAACCTGATAGTAAAGTACTAGCAGACTGGGAACTTTGAGAATACAGTGAAAATGAGCTTTCTGCTCATTTTCTGCATCTCTAAAATAATAACTGTAAGTCTATGGGAAAACATGATGGGAATTACTAAAGCTTTTCAAAAATTAAACTATGGACAAGTCCAGGAAGAGTGAAGTTTGCTAAGATTAACTTCTGACTTTCCAGTCTTTACTTTGTAGGCTCCTTACTCATTTGGTGATAACCCATCCCTTCCACATACACTGGAGTGTATCAGCAGTTACCAGCTTAGTTCATTTTTGAAGTCAGCTCATTATGAGTTAGTTAATGAAGGAAATACAAGCATCATGTAGTGACTGGTCAGACAACCTAGGTACAAATCCTAGCTGTTATGTAACCCTAGTTAAGTCACTTAAACCCTCTGGCATTGTTTCTTTGCCCATAAAAAATGGATAATAGCAGACCTATCTCATAGAGCTATTGTAGGAAGTTGGAATTAAAAGATGGAACACAAAGTGTTTAGAACAGTGCCTGGCATAGTAGTGCTCAGCTTTTGGCAGCAGCAGTAGGGGACACTGTCGCTGTTGCTGTCACCACTACTAATATTACTTACTATTACTACTAATTCTGGGTTATGAAATCACATCTATTTTCTTAAACCAATCAGAAAAACAGAGCAACATTACCTCTAGCACAGTCAGGTCCAAGGAATCCTGGGAAACAATGACAATGGCCAGAGATACACTCTCCATTTCCATTGCAATTGGTTGAACAGTCATCCATTATTTCTAGTAATACAGAGAAAAAAATAAAAAATGAACAAATCTCCAGGCTGTAGAATCTTTAATTTTTTTTAAGTTGCAGGAACTCTGGACCTATGACAATTTTGCCCTTTGCTGTTTGTGACACACTTACTGCCCCAAATCACATACCAAAGACTTCTTTAAGATGTCACATGCAGTACAAAATTATGAAAAGGACCCTGAGTTTGCCGAATTGGCTAACCAAGAGTGGAACTAAAAAGCATCATTATCTCTAAAGTGCATAAAAGGTCTAGTTGAATTGTATTCTTAAGAGACATTCATGATAAAGCTAAAAAAAATACCAAGATTATAGAGCATTTTTCAAAAACAAAACAGGCTTTAAAATGTAACCCAGATGACTAAGTCTACTATTTGTTTTTCAAATTTAGGTTTTAGCAAATAAAGTTTCTTCTCTAGCAACTTATTTAATCTACTATCTTGACAGCTTAAATATGATATTCAGTATTTCATTTTCATTAATAAGTGACAATGGAAGGCTTTTAAAGTAAGTGTTCATATTAAATTCACCACCACTAAAAGCATTAGAATCTAAGTATTTTGTTGAGAAATGCTTTCTTAACTGTAAATGTTTATCAGTTTTCTGCCACTAACTTCCTTTCAATCCATTCTTAGAGAAGAATAGATCTCAGATGAATTGAGACAGCTTTGAAGATACCCATAGGTAGTTCTGGTGATATAAATATGTACAGTGTAATGAACTTTTATAAGACTTGTGGTAACTTCTCTGAAAATCTATAATGTTATACAAATGTCAATCTCTCTGACAATGAGGTGAAAAAAATGTTTGTATTTTAAAATTGTGTTCAGGCACAATAATGATCAAATTCTAAGTCTATGAATTATTATGGTACCTATGCTTTATTCTTGCAGTGTTTTTGTGGAGTGTGTGTGTGTGTGTGTGTGTGTGTGTGTGTGTGTGTGTGTGTGTGTATATGTGTTTTGTCTTCTTCTCATTATCCCTTTCTATAAATTTCTCATACTTAGTATTCTTGGAGTCTGAGTTTAGTGTTCTGGCCTATTAAACTCACACTTTTCTTGTGTACCCTTTTTTTCCTTTTTCAATCCAAATTACTTGCTTCACCAAGTTACATTTACATAAGCTATTTCTGTTTAGAAGGAAAGATTCTAGAAGGTGGTCCTGATATCTTCCACTGAACAATAGAAGTGAGAATTTATAATGAGGGTTGAGAAATAGCATTTCTACAATGTGGCCTGTGGCTTACTTGTATCAGTAGATCAGGTGGGGCACTTAAAATGTAGATGCTGGTGCTTCAGCCCTAGATCTACTAAATCTGCTTGGGAGGAATGCAGCCCAGTCATCTACAGTCTGACAAACACCCCAGGTGACCCTGCCTGTGTTCACCACATGAAAGCATTGAGAACCAATGCTTTACATAGTAAACTTCCATAGTTAGAGCACTTGTGTTCTAAATGTTGCATTTTTGCCTTGAGTAGAATAAAAACAAGAAAAACAAAGAGGTGTCTAGTTCACTTGGGGGATTCTTAAAAGCAGAGAATGAATCCAGTGGCTGGTGTGAATAGCCACCCTATTATTAATTGAAGATATTATTTGTCTAATGGTGCCAACCCATCAGATTGCCTTTTGCAGATTTATGCTGGTCTGCCCTCATCACAGTGTTAGAAAATTCAACTGGCTAAGCAAGTGTCATGTGACATTCACTTAACCACACCTGGGCTGACTGAACTGTAGCATTCAGCAAAGAGCCAACTATTTTTAACGTATTTAAACACTAGTTATCTTCAGAAAATCATTAATTTATTTAACAAGTAGTTATGAAAAGGCACAAAGAGACTTTTTATCATTCAGAGATGGAACAATTATTTATCTGTTTTCTACTTATCTAGCTTTCTTGTACCAAACAGTAGCGGCACTTCTGAAATCTACATTTGAATTCCACCCTGCCCTGGCATCCTGTGCTGGATGGTTAGTAAGAGGCCATAGAGGAAGCTTTCAAAAATAAATATAGTTGAATTTAATTTCATACCACATCCTATTGGCAATTTTATGGAAGCAGCCTTGTGGGAATGTAGCTCTTCTGGAAAAAATGTTTAATAAAGCTTGCTATCGAAATAAATAAAAATCCCTACATCTTATTGACTTATTTAAGAACTGTCCTTGGGCCCAAAGGGCTGCACAAAGCTTAACCCCAGCAATGCAAATGAGAAGAGAAGGCAATCTAGGATTTGGAAGCTGCCACTTCCACTGGGTATCAAAGAGACATTGGAATAGCCTAGGGACTCCAGGAGGAAGATGGCTACAGCAGGAGCACATAAACAACTAGTGATGAAAAAGAATGGGTTTTTGTATTTATGTAGGCCTCCAGTAATCTTTGCCTTCTATCTTTTAAATCTTACTTCAGAATTACTTCCTAGAGTCCAGTGCCTTAGAGGTGAGAATAATTTTGAAGTTCTATGTTTAAAACCCTGTTCTTACACTACAGTCAAAAGCCCCTTGGTATTTGCATGTGTGCTGATGATAGGTTCTGTTTCTGCTAGTTATTCTCATGGGAGAAACCAAACGTAATGAATAATCTTATAGAATGAGTATAGTCTAAAGGGGCATGGAATTTGGGATCAGACATACTTGTCCTCACATTTCAATTTTGCCACTTGCTGTCTGTGAAACATTGCCAAAGTATTTACTCTTTCCAAGCCTCCATTTAGTTATTTGCAATAGATGTATCACTATTCCTGAGCTATCTGGATTGTGATGAGAATCAAACAAGATAACTGAGTACAAAGCATGTAGTACAGTGCTTGAGGCAGAGTGGCACTCCATAAATGCTATCTATTATCCTGCTACAGAGCAAGTTGCCTGAAATTAAGCGATATTGACAATGCTGCCTATACTACTGGAAAATGAAATATAGTAATTTAGGCCAGTGTATGACTATATTAGTCATTCAGTAAATGTTAGTTATTGTGTTCATCCTTGTTAGTAGCAGACCAATTATAGTTGAGATCAATCAACTGATTCTAACATTATCGTGGAATAGATAAATGAGCAGTGTTTAGAGCAAATTCATACAAATCTGACTTTGTTTAATCAAATATATTGGCTTATTTTTACTCTGATTAAGATAAACTTCAAAAACAAAAATAAAATTAGGAGGCCAGGCCAGGTGGCTCATGCCTGTAATCCCAGCACTTTGGAAGGCCGAGGCAAGTGGATCACCTGAGGTCAGGAGTTCAAGAGCAGCCTGGCCAATATGATGAAACCTGTCTCTAATAAAAATACAAAAATTAGCTGGTCGTGGTGGCGGGCACCTGTAATTCCATCTACTCAGGAGGTGGAGGCAGGAAAATTGCTTGAACCCAGGAGGCAGAAGTTGCAGTAAGCTGAGATTGCGCCATTGCACTCTAGCCTGGGCGACAGAGCAAAACTCTATCTCAAAAAAAAAAAAAAAAAAAAAAAAAAGAGGAGAATTTAAGGTAAATGACTTACAGGTCTTCTGATTTTGGGAAAATTTACTTGAATTTTCTTTAAGTGGAATAGTAGTAGAAATGTTTCTGTTGCTTCTAATTTTAAAAAGACAGGAGAAAAGTAAAGAAACTGACTTGCATAAGCAAAGAGCAAATATGTTGCTGCATATGAAACTGACAGCTTGATATGTAGATGATATGAATTGGATCTCAAAGTTTAGGTTCTTTGCGGGAGGAAGTAAGGGACAGGATAAAACCTCTAAGCATGTTTTTGGGTCTATCAATTTTTGGAAGGTTAATACATTGGTGAGTGTTTTAACTTAAGCCTAAGAGTAAGGATAACAGGAAAACAGAAAATTGTCACAAATATTTTATATCTTCTAATTTCTTTAATTTTTAGGAGAAACTCAACCTCTCATAACTCATTGACATGCACATTATTAAAATTAGGCTCTATAGAAAAATGTTATGAAATATTCATCTGTTGAAACTGCCCCACTGAGTCTGTCAATAGCAAAACAGTGACATGACTTAAAATTTTATTTTCTATTTTAACTAACAAATATTTTGTCTTTTGAAGATATAAGATCAGTGGAGTTTTTCTCTAGGGGAAACATCATCAGTTCCATTGTATTGCCTTTCTGATTACTTTAGAAGAAAGTTTTGATAATCTTATGGTTGGAATACCATTTTCTACTGACTCAAAGTCTTCAGCATCAAGTAAAAATAGAACATAATTGTTAAAAGAGCAGATGGTATATCTATTAACAGTCAACACATCTTCCTAAACATATGGCTTAACAGGTTAACTAAAGGATAAAGTGGTGAGAATTGTATTGAAAACTGACAGCTGTAAAATATTTTCTTGTCTTTTAAAAGACATGTGTTTTAGGAAAATTCACACAATATGATACTGTGTCTATGAGTTGTTTATTCTCAGGACTCTAAAATTGCTAAGGAGCTCAGCTTTATTCACACAAAGGGTCATGGGGAATATTTACTGAAAAATGACAAAAGAGTGAGACGTCTAAAACTAACTAGGGTGAAAGTGAATGAGTATATGCAGGCATTGCACTAAAAAGAACATGTTTTAAAAGGCCCTGAGTACACTGAAAGAGACACTGCAATGAATTTCAAACTAAAATATTCTATAAGAAAGGGCTTTGAATAACTCAAGTTATTATCCTTAATATTCTTTTCTAAATAATCTTATGTTGTATTTTAAAGCCCTAATGGTTCTAGAATTGGTTTTTCTAAAGAAGAACTGTACTGATACTAGTTTTTCTATTTGAATAAGGTATTCACTGCTTTTTTAAAATAACGGAACTTAACTTGCTTATTCTCTTTGTTCACTAAAGTTGTTCATATATGTAGCCTTGATAATAATATTACTAAGGTAATTATTCCTGTTGAGAACACATAAAAAAAGTGTATGGCAAGTGTTCTAGAATAGTAACAAATAAAGTGGCTTTTAAAAAAAATCTGAATCAACGTTTAAACAATATTGATGATAACAACCATATAAACTTTTATCATAGCAACCTTTCCTGAATAATGACTTCAACTCAAATTGAGTAATAAGCTTAAATAACCCCCAGGACACTGTCGTCACTGACTGTGTCTTTCTAGAGTTGAACTGTCAATTCAACATATTAGGCAAAGCAGCTTACCAATTGCTGTAGTCAATACGAATACTTGCTCCATCTTTTTCCCATCATTGTAAAATGCCAGATACCAAGGTCCTTGATCCATATACTCTATGAAACCTGTCTCCTGAAGTGAAGTTAAGATCAGGTTCCGAGGGGAGTGCTGTGTATCATCAGAGCTCTTGGAGTCCTGCTTGACCAGCTGTTTGCCATCCATTAGTTTCACAAAATCAAACTGGAAGAAATACAAACATAAACATGAGCCACTACTTTTTCTTCTAGACTGATAAACATCCCTAACTTCTACTATCCTATTTCATACTTCTTTGTTTTGAAGGTGAGCCAAGTAGAAGAAGAGGTTATCAGTTTTTAAGTATATTTAAACTTGGCCCGACATGGTGGCTCATGCTTGTAATCCCAACATTTTGGGAGGCCAGGATAGGAGGATCACTTGACCCCAGGGACTGGAGACCAGCCTGTGCAACAAAGCAATGCCCTTTGTTTAAAAATTTTTTTTTTAATTTAAAAAATTTCATAAAAATTTTAAAAAGTTTGTTAAAGAGCATATTTAAACTCAAAAGCATATTATTGATTCTGAGAAAAACCATCACTATAATTATAAATACTATCAACCTTTCAGATTGAGAGTATTCACAATAATTGTTTAAAAATGAATAAATAAAAAACAGAAAGAAAACTTGTTTAGTATTATGCAGGAGAATCTTGACATTTTACTAAAGTATCTGACATCTGAAAATGCACCTTCCACTCATAAATGTTACCGTGATCTTCTCTAAGAACTAAAAACAGTTGTAAAGTTTTTTAAAACAAATAAATGAACAGCCAAAAATTTGAGAACATTCACATAATTTACTACCTTTGTGGGTGACGTATTTACATATTCAAACTCCTCCCTCCATTTTTTCTAATGAGTTGTCAATCACCTGGCACATGTTTCCTTGAACATTTATTTTTTGAGTCACATTTGGATGCATTCTAATTACGTTTCTATTCTGGCCCAGAAGGTAAGGTTGTTTTTTCATTTGTTTCTTTGTTTAACATGATCTCTTGACTAACTGAAGGTAGGGTTTTAACTATAGTCATATCTGTTGGGGAAAAAGCAAGCCTAGATGTTTACTTTTGCTACTCATTAGATGAAGTAGGGCTTGAAATGGGTTCATTTGGGGAAAAAATATGGAGAAGAAAGTAAGAGAAATGAGATGTTTAAGGTTTATGGAAGGGCTATGAAAATGATAGAGGTTTTATACATTTAAGTTATTATTAACAATAGCAAAGAAAGATTTCTACCTGTAAGACAAAACCTACCTTTTTGCCTAATTTCTCACTAATTTCTGATTAATATGCATTCCTTCATTGGGAAAAGGGGACACAGATGAATGAAATCAGTGAAGGTAGTGGGGGCAGTAAAGCTAAGCAAGATCTGGGAAGTTCATGAACAGTCTGTTCCAGGAAGCAGAAGTCAAGTTTAAAGGGTACCATCTTAAACTCTCTTTTCTGAAGCTGCCCTGCTAAACGTTATTCTTTATTTCTCCATGTCATTTTTTTCATTAGTTTCAGTGTAATTATTCTAGATATTTATTCATGACAAATATTTTTCTGTCCTCATCTTTGACAACCACACATTTCACAAGTCACAAACCCTGAACTGTTCAATCCATCACCCTTGAAAAGGGTTCAAGAAAATACCTATAATATCAAATACCTGAGTATGTGTAGGTGGAATGTTTCTTCTGCCATAAATTCCCAGTAGAGAGTCCTTGGCTAAAGAAATATTGAATTTCAGATATATCGGATGGTGGATAGTAATCTGGAAACGCCAGAATAAACCAGGTGGAATGGTCTGCATGACCTGTGCACCAATGTCAACTTCTCCAGTGTCTATCGCCCGTCCCTTCTGAAACACTAGTTTTAAAAATAGAGAAAATTATATACCATATTAGTCTTAATTTATAAAGCAATGTTTTTTAGCTTTTCAAGAACAAACGTATCAAAGTAACTTACTCAGCTTTTTCTTCCTCCCCACCCCATCTGTCTTTCAAGGCCTTGCCCAAATTAAATATCTTCTAACGAGCCTTCCCCAACCACCCAATATGTCAGTTTCTCCCTTCTCCTTAAATCCTATTGCATTTATTTCAATCAATTTCACTCCTTTTAGCCATTATTTACTGAGTGCTGTCTTGGTAGCTGCAAGAGATACAAAGACGAATAAGAGACAGTTGTTGCTTTCAAGGAGCTTTGAAAATAGCAGGAAAAATAGGACAAGCACATATAACCTCACTGTAAAGAAAAATAAGTGCTCTGTGTATTTGAAAAAGAGAAAGTTATTTGGTTGGAGGACACTCCTCATCAATAGCTGTCTCTATCCTCATTATCTTCTTTTATTTCTCCTTAGCACTCATCACCATCTAACATACTACATATTTTACTTATTTATTGTTTATTGCCTATTTTCCCTCAGTAGAATGTTAAGCTCCATGAGGACAAGAACTGTGGCTGTTTTATTCATTGGTTTATTCCCAGTACCTAGAACAATGTAGGCAACTGTAGGCAAAGAACGTAGATGATATATATGTATTGACAGAACAAATGAATGAATGAGAAAAAGTTACTATGGGAAGTGGCATTGAAGATGAACCTTAGAGTAGGGTGAGGATTTCAGAAGAGTTATTGGGAAGAGTGGTGCACATGGAAAGGATGGCTTGAACTAAGAAGAGGAAAGAAACTGTAAAGCTAAGGTGTAGGGTATGTGTCTATAGAGAGGAGGAGTTGGAGTTAGGGCTGGAGGAAAGAAGGAAATTATGTTTTCTAGGGCCTGGAGGGCCAGTCAGAAGGGTTTATTTAATAAAGGATAGGGTTTTTAAGAAGAAGGAAGAGGTTTAGGTATGTTAGAAAGGCTAATCTTGAGGCAGAAGTAGGATGAATTAGAGCAGAGGGACACAAGAATGACACAGAAATTATAGATGATTCAGGTGAGATGACATGAAGATCTAAATTTAGGGTATGCCCAAACAGTTCATGTAGAAAAACTACTTTCCAGTGAAAAATAATTTCGGGTGAGTGGAAAGAAGAAGGTATGAGAGACAATGCTAAGGAAGATTCTGTAGTAGAACTTCTCAAATTTTAATGTGTACGAGAAGGAAGTTTTTTAAAACGCAAATTCTGATTCAGTAGGTCCAAAGTCAGACATTTCTAACAAGCTCCCAAGTGATGCCCATGTCATATGGTCCATAGCCCACATGCTGAGAAGCAATGCTCTAGAGAACATTAAGTGTCAGGGCTAAGGGACGGTCAAAGCTAACCCTGTGATTGTGAGTTGGATGATTTAGACAGTACTAATAGCAAAAACAAGAGCTTGTCTGTGAGGGAGGATGTTGAGTTTAGGCAATCAGAGCTTTATTATTTACTGTCATATTGTCTAATGATTTCTGATGTGCTAGTTTAATATGTGTTTTCATGGAATCTTTTGTTATGTGGTAATGGAGAGGGTAGGGATACAAGAGGAGGAGAAAGAATTAGTTTGCCTTGATTTTAAGCAAGGAGGGTTACATCTCAGGTGAGAAAGCTCAACTTGACCTCATTTCACATCACCTTAATTTTTCAGCCATCAATTCCTTCTCCACAGTTTAAAAACACACATGGTCGCTGTCCTTTGTGCTCACCCGTTATAAAATTAACAGCCCACTAAGAGACACACCTGCAGTGGCTTTATTCAGAGGCCAATGCCTTGCAGCTTTTAACTCCCTAAAATATCTCCATTATTGCTTTTTGTGTTAAGGCCAAGAGTAATAACTATTTTAAGAATGTTCACTGTTAACTGTTAATAATAGATTTCAAATGCAATTTTGTACATAATTATGTGTTACACGACACATAATTTTGTGGAATTGACATTTGTAATAAAACATGTGCTTTGAAATGATAAATGACCAACTGAGGACCTTATTTTTCACTGAAAGTTACTTTTTTCCATGTGAGACAGATCAATTTGGCCCCTAAAGGGTTGATTATACATTTAACTCTTAAGTCCTAGAGCTGACAATGTCTTCAATGAGCAGGCAGTTAACAGACCATGTTTATGTGGACACTTCTGTTCTCAAGTTAATGTTCAGTTTATTCAACTGCTATCATTAGGGGCTTTTATCACTCTTAAAATGCATCATTTGGTTATGCAAACAATATTATAAATATAAAGCAATTTAAAATATCCTAGGTTCAATAAACACTGTTTTAAAGGTGCTAAGTATAGACTTTAATGAATATTGTCATTTTTTAAAACCCTGGGCAAAACTGGTTGATGGACATTAACCTTTACATTAAAGCCTTACCAAATACTACATCATCTCTTTATTCTGCACTTCATAGCATCATATATTGCATAATGAAGCTACTTAAATGTTATTCACTAAATCAAAAGAAACTCAGGAAGTTGTGTTGTTGGAGTTTTCTGGTTATTAGCATTACTACGTATCTGGAGTACATATGCATAAGTCATTTATGAAAATAATTTTAAAAGAAGTTGCTCTTACCCTTTGAGAGCTTCATTACAGCTAAGACAAGGTAGAATGAACAGAGATGACAGCATACGAATGAGCACATGAACTATAATTTAAATAAAAACAGCAAAGCAAGCTAGTTGTGGTGATTTGGTATTAGAGAAGAGACATTCTCATAGCTTACAGATGGAAATTTTCTCAGCCTCCAACCTTTTAGAGTTTTGTGCATCAGAAGGGAAGATATCTCCCTGTAAGCAATCTACACCACTAAATAGCCTGCTCCATTTTATCATTTCTCAAAATTTGTTATAGATACTAATATAATAACTATGGATGCATTTATCATTTCACGATTTTTCTTAATGTAGACAAAACATGGGGCAAACTAAAGAGGAGGAAATTAAATGTAGAAAAACAATACAAAATAGGATTTTTTTCCCCCAAAATTCAGTATTAATAGAGGTAAATGGAATATATTTGGCCAGACTTAACACTGACTTTGATCCTTTGTTTGCAAATTGTCAACAGCAGAGATAGAATATAACATTAATGTACAGGGTTTTTTTTTGTAATATACATGTTCTAATTGGAATTTAATCACTTATTATATTAAAGCATATTGGAAAACCTAGGAAGACCATATTCTCCAGTTAGAGAATACTTCCTTGCACAAATTTGAGATTAAATGCAGAGAGCCACAAATCATATCAAGCTGTGCAGTACTGTAGTTATCACAGTCTCACCAATATCTTCCAATTTAGTTTGAGCTAAACACTCTCTTTATAGGTTGCAACACAGGCATCAACTGCTGAGCAGGAAAAATCAATGGTAGACAGGCTGTGTTGAAGGAGGGCACACTAACTGATGGTAACTTAGTTCAAAAAGTAAAGGTCAAGATACTTGGAAGGTGATAAAAAAGAGGCCTGGAGTTGATGGCAGACAATGTGCACAGTGGCTGTATCACATAAATAGAGATTCCATTATATCTAAACTCAGATACATGCTTGATTACTAATTTCATGATTATTAATAACATTGTCCATATAAAATAGGAGGGAAATAACTACATACTGCATATATGTTATATGTGTATTTATTTTTTCTATTTAATATAGCTAGACATGCTGCATTCTATGATCCTATGCAAAACTCAGTTGAATATTGGTAGAAGATACTGACACATGGTCATTAGAAAGATTCCACCATTAAGTTTTAAGGTAAAAATGACTAAATTAAAGGCTATGGTGTAGTCCATAACAGCAATCTGAATTGTATTTTAAAGACATTTGCAAGTTTCATGAAGTATCTAAGCTACGTTGTCCAGCATTAAGAGCATATTTGTCCTTTACTTCACCCTGTAACATTTTCAAAAATTTTAAAAGATATTGGTGTGTTTTTCAGTCAAATTAGACCTAGTGTGTATCTCACTATATAAGTATCATCTTCTTTATGTTCCTTTAAATATAATATTTGTTTAACAGTAACAAGTCTTTGCAAATTTAGATTAGCAGTGCTTGGAGCAAAATGGGAGGTGGCACTAACCTTTTCCCTGTGATTAAACGCTGTAAAGAGATCAAAGGGGTATAGCAAAAGCCATCTAAAAGGTAAGTAGAAAGCTACTGTCCATTTATGTAGCTTAATGTAATTTTATGTGAACTATTGAAGAAAAATATGTATTCAACTCTCAATTTTTCAGGGGTAGATTTTCTCAATTATGTATTACACATGCTTTTTGTATCCATTATATTACTCAAGAGTAGTCAAGAGAAAAACAAAAGGAAGAATGAAGCTTTTACCTAGTGGAAACTTGGTAAATACTGCTTGGATGAATTAATAAAATAGTAATGTTGATAATTTTTTATTGATAGTAATTTTGATAATATATTTTGACATTTTAGTCAAAATGTACAACTTTTTCATTTATCTCAACTATATGACAGGTAGGTCATCTTATAATTGTTTTTATTAAATGTCCAGGAAGTAGATGTCAAGAATTTACTGGTGAGAGGAAGAATTATAACTATTTACACACATAGGCCTTGATAATTAACTGTGAGTAAAATATGTTTATAAGTAAAATCCTCCTATCTCACTGAAACTGATAATAGTTAGCTCACTGTGTAGAAAAGTTAATTAACAAATCTTACAATTGAGAAACGCATTACTTCTATAAGTGTAAACAATTACGTCCAAACACCAAAAGACTACAGATACCAGTACAGTAGCTTATTTATTATTGCTTACATCTTCTCAGGTAGAAGTGAAATGGCATTGCTAAATCTTATCCTTAATTAAAGGACTTATTTTGAGTTGCATTTTTGACTCCATATATCTGTTTTTGGAGATAATTTCAAAGACATAATTCTCTATTTAGAAAGATTTCTTTAAATTTTATTGTAAAAACTTCCACAGTCCCAAAAAACTTTAAAGTTTCACAGTTCTTCTGGTGTGGTCTATTGACCATTAGGTAACATTCAGAAAAATGAGTTTCCAAACTTAAGAAGACTCTTGTGACTTGTTATACAATCTCACGTGGTATAATACAAATTATGTAGGTAGAAGTTTCTGTATACAGATTATCAATGGGTACATGAAGTAGCCAATTATTTTGAATTTTCTTGGTGAAAATTAAAATTGATATAAAGCACAAATGTGTCATCAAATTGTTACATACTCAGACATTTACTCAGACTCATGGGTCAAGGTGGAATAAAATATCTCTTGAAAGAAAATACTGCCAATTGCAAAAAATTCAAAACTTTGTGAATAAATATGACTATATGTAATGAAAACTCCAAAATGAAATTAAGAAGAGAATGTCGATTTATAATATCATTAAAAAGAATAAAATACTTAGAAATAATTCAATAAAAGAAACTGTGAGACTTGTATACTGAGAAACTATAAAATATAATGGAAAGAAATTAAAGATTTCCTAAATAAATGGAAAGATATCCCCAAATTTATTTACAGATTTAATGCAATCTCTGTCAAAATTCCAACTCTCATTTTTATTTTTCAGAAATAGACAAGCTGATGGTAAAATTAATATGGTAATGCAAGGGACCCAGAATAACTAAAACAATCTAAAAAGAACAAAGTTGGAGTCCTCACACTTCCTGAGTACAAAACTTATTATGAACCTACACTAACCAAGATAATGAGCACTGGCATTAGGATAGATATATAGATTCATGGAATACAATTGAGAATCTAGAAATGAAACCTCACATTTATGGTTAACTGATTTTCAGCAAGGTCACCAAGACAATTCAATGGGGGAAAGAATAATATTTTCAACAAATGATACTGGAACGACTGGATATCCACATGCATAAGGATGAACTTGAACTCCTTCCTCATATCCTATACAAAAAAACAACTCAAAATGGATCAAATGCTTAAATGTAAGGGATAAAACTGTACAATTTCTCAGATGAAAATACAGGTATGAATCTTTGTCACCTTGGATTTGTCAGCAGTTTCTTAGAAATGACATCAAATCACAAATAACAAAGAAAAATATGTAAATTAGATTTCATCAAAATTAAAAACTTTTGTGCTTTAAAAGACACTATCAAGAAAATGGAAAAGCAGCCCACAGAATGGGAGAAAACATTTGCAAATAATATATTGGATAAAGGACTTGTATCTATGCTATATTAAGGAGGCTTACAACGCAACGATAAAAAGTTAAGTAATTGAAAAAAGAGCAAACGATCTGAATAGACATTTCTCCAAAGAAGACAGACTAATGACCAATAAGAACAGTAAATGAAGCTTAGCATCATTAGTCATCAGGGATATGCAAATAAAAACCACAGTGAGATACCACTTTATGCACATTAGGATGGCTAAAATAAAAACAACAGACAATAACAAGTGTAAGGATGTGGAGAACTGGCATTCTCATACATTGCTGGTGGGAATGTAAAATGGTGCAGCCGCTTTGGAAAACAGTTCATCAGTTGAAGAACTGTTAAATATAGAATGTTAAACACAGAATCACCATATGACCCAGTTATTCCACAACTTGGTGTATACTCCAAAGAATTAAAAACAGGTTTTCTAATAAAAACTTATACACGAATTTTCATAGAATCATTATTCACAATAGCCCCAAAGTGAAAATCCACAAAAGATCTATCAACTAATGAATGGATAAACAAAATTTGGTATACCCGTACTATGGAATATTATTTGGCCATAAAAATGAAGTATTGATACATCGCTACGTATTATATGATTCTATTCATATGAAATATAGAAATAGGCAAATCTACAGAGACAAGCAGTAGATTAGTGGTTGCCAGGGGTTGGGGGAGGTGGGGATATGGAGTGACGACCAATGGCTATGAGGTTTCTTTTTGATGTAATGAAAATGTTCTAGAATTAAATATTGGTGATTGCTACACAACTCTGAATACACTAAATATCACTGAATTGTGCACTTTAAATTACCGCACAATTATATTATGCTATATAGTCTACATCTCAATAAAGCTGTCACAAAAATACAGTTAGTGTAAATTGGCATAGCATATACACACAAACCATCACGTACTGTCACAAGAGTTTTGATGTATTTCCAAGTGGTTTTAGAATGTTACTTGTGACCTAGAAGCCGAACTATCCCCTGGCCAGTATTTTAGAATGTGTGATTGGTAGTACACATCAGGGATGCCCATTTTCTATATTTAATACAGGGTTAGATACTGTTGTATGTCAGTTATTATGATCACATCCTTCTTATCTTTGGATGGTGGCAAGATGGCTGATTATAGCTCAGTTAATCCAGTTCTCCCTTCTTTATTTTAGAATATAAGTCCCCAGAGGATAGAACATTCACATCTGTCTACATTTTTGACAACTACTTACTGGGCATTTAATAAAACAATCATATGGTGAACTACCTATCCCATAGTTGAGAATAATGAGGGGATGACACATGTTGTACTAGGCCTCCAGAAAGAGAAGCATAGGCACCAGTGCTCAGAACTTGCTGTACTGCTATAGCCTTTGATTTCTACCTTTTAGGCATGCAGAAAATCTTCAATTATATGAATTAAAACTTCTCACAGACAAAACTCATGGCAGAGAGTAATAAATAATCATAATATAGTAGTAGATGCTACCACACTTATTGTGTCCTCTTTTTCAGCTCCTATCTCATTATTAAAATATCAAAATACCTCTTTCATACTCAGTATGCTGTACAATTTGATGCCCAGTTTATCTCTAAGGCTCTTCCCTCCTCTTCTCTCCTGCCTCTGCTGGGACTTTGGTCCCTTCTCAGTCTTCTTTCTTACTCACACTCTGTGTCTCCCTCTCTATTGGTTTCTTATTGTTTGTCTTCAAACAAACACAAGTCTCTCACGGTGGCTCATGCCTGTAATCCCAGCACCTTGGGAGGCCAAGACAGGTGGATCACAGGGAGTTCAAGACCAGCTGGTCAACATGGTGAAACCCCAGTCTCTATGAAAGATATAGAAAATTAGCCAGGCATGGTGTTGTGTGCCTGTAATCCCAGCTACTTGGGAGGCTGAGGCAGGAGAATCACTTGAACCAGGGAGGCAGAGTTTGCAGTGAGCCGAGATTGCGCCATTGCACTCAAGCCTGGGCTACAGGGCAAAAGGCCATATATATATATATATATAATGTCTCTCTTCTTTTAAAAAAATTTTCAAAAAAGCAAATAACATGACCCAATTGCCCTTTTGTCTAATTATCATACTGGTTATCTCCCTCTTCTTGCTGAACTGTTTCTATCAGCTGCCTCTGCTTCATTACCCACTTACCACCTAGGCTATGACCATCTGCATTTCCCCCTTACTACTCAATTATTCCATTCTCTTAAATAGGTACTCCTCAAGATCACTAGGAGTGATTTTTCTTGTTTTCCAAGGTCTGGCTCAAACTATTTATCCAAAAACAGTCAGATTTCCATCTTCCTTCTTTTAAGCCTTAATCACCTAACCATCTTATTCTTATTTATGTACAAGTTTTTTGCACGTTGTTTGTATTGTATGTGTATGTATGCATGTTTCTTGCAGCTCTCCTATGTAATACGAATCTACTCAAGGGCAAGCACTATGTCTTCTGCTTTATTTGTTAGCTTTCCACAGTACTTACTACAGTAAAAGTAGCAGCTTGGCTCATATAGGATTAAAAATCACAAGCTTCTGTGCTTCTGAATACTGAGTTTCATTTTTCTTCCCTTGTTATTAGCTTAATCTAGGATTTGAGGTGGTCAGGTATCATTTCTCTTTCAACCCAACTTTTTAACCATTATTCTTCCCTTTCCTAGAACCAAGAAGAGAAGATGGTATCTGTGTATAGTTGTGGCTGACATTTTCAGCATAATTATAATGAAAATAGAAAATGACCATTAAAATGACAAAGGGAAAATAGAAGCTACAAGAAGAATGCAGAAGTTAACACAAGGACTCTTAATATTAGACATGTGGAGGCTAAAAAAGAATATGTGATTATCATCTAGGAGATTACAGAAGTTACACACAGGAAAAATGCAGATTTGTGCATTAAATTCTGGAACTCTAAAACTTCATATTCAAAAGTAAACTTCAAGTAACTAGAATTACATTGGACTACACAAAAAAGGCTAGTAGATGTTTGAACTTCCTTGAAAAGTAATACAGGTTCAAAGATACAAAAGGATACTCAATGGAAATAAATATACACATGGCTGGCCAGGAGTGTTAGCTCACGCCTGGAATCCCAGCACTTTGGGAGACTGAGGCAGGCAGATCACCTGAGGTCAGGAGTTTGAGACCATCCTGGCCAACATAGTGAAACCCTGCCTCTACTAAAAATACAAAAATTAGCCGGGTATGGTGGCAGGCACCTGTAATCCCAGCGATTTGGGAGGCTGAGGCAGAAGAATTGTTTGAACCTGAGAGGTGGAGGTTGCAGTGAGCCAAGATCGCACCACTGCACTCCAGCCTGAGTAACAGAGCGAGACTCCCTCTCAAAAAAAAAAAAATACACGTACACACACACACACATACACATGGCTGATAAACTTCTACAATGGACTACCTCCTTCACAAAACTAAAATGTAAAAATGTGAATGGAAGATCCCTTAGCTTTGGAAGGACTAGTCCAGGAGGATAAATATGGAATTCTATAGCATACAACTTAGTGACCCTGTCAGATACACACCGTTAGACTAGAGGGACCACAAGACAGACTTATTTTTTATTGCATCACAGGAAAGGTGTATATTAGTTTTTTTTTTTTTTTTTAAGTAAAATGAGGATTAAAATGAAACAAGAATGAAACATTAAATATATTTGGCCAAGGACATTTAACGTGAAATTTTTATACAATAAGTAAGTTTGTCTTTTAGCATAGGGAACCCTTTCCATAAATCTGTTTTAGAAGTCAAGTCTCCCGTATGCTTTAGGAAAGCTTTTGTTAAAACTGAAGTATATTGATAAAGTGATTTAATATAGTTGAAAACAAGCTGCAGCACTCTAGCTGGGCCCTCTGAAACCTTATGTTAGGGAAACATCTATATAGCATTACAGGAAACATTTACTGTAATTTGCCATCAATCTTTAAAAATAATACTGTTACACTCCCAACATTGTTGTCTTTGTTAGTGCATTACTACTATTTTATTCATGTGGTTTGTTGTGCTTGTATGAATTATTCCCAATTCTACCTCAATGTCTTGGGCTGTAATATCCTTTAAGTAAAAGATACTGAAACTATGGGTTGACTCAAAGGGCAGCTGAATATTCACATGTCCTATGAACCAATATTACAGAACCATTATACTGCAGGACTGTGTTCCATCTGAATGCACGATGATTACCTGGGTGGGGTTGGTGGAGGTTTTTAGTTTGGTACCACATAATAAATCTTTATCCACTGCCTGGGTCTGTGAAATAAATATCTTCAAAACCTTAAGTAAATTAGAATTTATCTTGTTATTTCAGGTCCACAATTGTCATTGTGCAAAATGTTCCAAGGTATGTATGCTGCAAATAAAGCAAAGCAGAAAATAAAAAACAAAACACACACACACACACACATACACACACACACACACTCCTTCTGGATAGTTCCACAATTAAAGGTGGCTGTAAATGGTACATTTTGCACTGTAATTTAGTTTTCAATTCCCAAGAGTATTTATGGTGTGTATGTGTGTGTATCTTTTGCTTTGTGTAAGAGGGAGAGTGCTCGCTGAAAGGATTGTGAAATATAAGATTTGCCAAGTACTCTTAAGGAAGAGTACAGTATTTGAACTGAATGCATTCAGAATTTTAATCAAGATAGCTGTTATTTAAACAAACTGGCCTTGAGAAAGGAATTTTTTTTGAAAGAGGAAAGAAAAGGCTCAAGGAAGGGTGCTGAGCTAACAGTAAAGAGAAACTGGATCACAATCTCAGCTCTGCCTTGTTATGTCTATTGGGCAAGGCAAGTCACTTAACTTTCTTGTGTTTTCCTTTTCAACTATAAAACAATGGGTAACAAGGCCAACACAGTGGCTCACGCCTGTAATCCCAGCACTTTGGGAGGCCCAGGCGGGCAGATCACTTGAGGTCGGGAGTTTGAGACCAGCCTGACCAACATGGAGAAACCCTGTCTCTACTGAAAGAAAAAAATACAAAATTAGCCGGGCGTGGTAATGCATGCCTGTAATCCCAGCTCCTCGGGAGGCTGAGGCAGGAGAATCACTTGAACTTGGGAGGCAGAGGTTATGGTGAGATGAGGTCGTGCCATTGCACTCCAGCCTGGGCAACAAGAGTGAAACTCTGTCTCCAAAAAAACAAAACAAAACACAAAAAACAAAACAACAACCAAAAAACAGGTAACAATAGCTGCCGTAGAATAAAACTATTATGTAGCTGAAAGACATTAAAATATTTTAAAATTGTAAATGCTCTCTAAGTGCAAGCTGTTAGTGTTATATACATGTCAAAACCCCAAACTTATAAGGTAGAAAACTGGAAATTAATTGTTTGAATTACAACAGAATTCCCTGCAAGTACTTTAAATGGCAAATGCGGTTTACTAACTTTATAGACATACATTTCACCTCTTTCCAGAAGTATATCCCTTCTGCAAAGATTGGTCCACTTTTACTTGTATTGGCTCATTGTTCTTCCTTAACTGCAGAATTTGAATGTACTAACTCATAGTGTATACAGCTGAAAGAGATCTTAGAGATAAATTAGCTTTGTGTTTTGTCAAAGCCTTAGCAGCTGCTGAGAGGATAAAGGGCAAAGAAAGCAAAGAGGAAGGGAATGGGAGTTTTGCCAGGAATCTGCCCCCTTCCCTCACCATATCTGGAGAAACTTGGCTTTTATCTGTTTTCTATTTAAATTTGTAATTTCTGGGTAAGATTTCATTTGTAAAAAGGGTTTCACTATCCACTCACCACTCCCTTTTCTCTGCCCCTGGAAAGGGTTGAAAGCCAAATCCCTTATTTTTCAGATGAGAAACTGGAGCCCAGAGAGGTGAGGCTATCGTCACTATTTGGTCTTGGCTAAAGCATATTCATGACAGGCTATAAATTGTGTCATATCAATCAGCTGTATTTTGTTTACATGGTCGTATATTCAGCAGACACTGACTAGAAAAATGTCATTTTTTTTCAACTTTGTGGAGATAGATCATGTGGGATGAATTTAAAAGAAATGCCACTTTCCCCCAAGGCCAACTTTCGCAAAATCGTAATGGAGATAAAGCCTGCTTTTAGTATTCTTTAGTTCTCTCTCCTCACCCATCCTTATTTGTTCCCAGTGTTCTATTTTGGCATCCAACCTGCAGGAATTGAGTATCCTCCACTACCCAATAAATTTCATCTTCATTTATACTGCTACTGACAATATGGGACTTTACCTGAGCCCTAATGCACCTGGAAAACAATGTTGCTTAAGAAATTCCCCAGCCTTTTGTTTTCTGAAATTCTCCCAGTTTTTTGTGTCCTGAGAAATGGCTTATGCAAAAAACAAAAACAACATAACAATGACAACAAACAACAAAAGCCCAAACACATATAAAACACCCTTCCCTAAACGACTTAAGATAAAACTCTGTCCCTTCATTCCCATGATGCCCCTAAGACTCACCTATAATCCCACCCCTGAAGAGGGCAAACACAGACTTTTCCCCTATTGCCTGAATCCACTGTAAGACCAGATACAGACCCTCCAATTTCCCATTCTTTGTCTCATAAACAATTTAGACAAGGAGATACACATTTCCTGTTCAGCTGATACTTCCCCTGATTGCAACACAATTCCAAAAGTAAATCATCTCACATGTATCTACCCCTTCCTGTATAAGACCAAGACAAAACCTTTCTATTGCAATAGCCTGAATAAAGTCACTTTCTTGTTCAATTTTTCTCTGTGATAATTCCTTATTGAAAACCTTTTCAGGAATTTATATATTTAGTTGTCTTATACTATTACAGTAACAGTTGAAAAATGTAAAAGGTGAAAAATGTAAAACGTAAAACTAAGTATCCTCTCTTCTAGTCCCAGCTCTTTCTGTGTGATCTCAACTTTCTGGACCTAATTTTCTTCATTTCTAAATAAGAATATTGGATTTGAAAATCTTTAAGATTTTAACATTCTATATTTGTTGATAAGTTACATGGCAGTTATTTTTAATTTTATTTATAGACATTACATAACTCAGGTCTAGGAATAAATCTTTTATTTGTTCAGATCCTCTGCTCTGTTTAAAGCAGGTGTTACATAATGTTTACTAGTTAAATAGTTATGACTAGTTTGTAAGCTTCTAATGTAGTGAGGGACTGTTGTGGTACAATACTTTCAATTTTATAAATATTTATTTAATAATGAAAACTAAGATTTTTCTGGTAGATTACAGGATGTGGTTGTGACTTATATCTGCTTACTGAAATTCTAGCATGTTCGTACACTTTTTAGCATACTAAATGTCTATAATCAAATACTCTTCTTTCATTTGGATAACTAAGTGGTGAGAAAATTCTATTTTGTCATGAGAAGCATATATATATACAACAACTGTTAATGGGAAACCAATTCCAGTAGAATTTGATGTTTCTTTAAAAAGTGCCATTCTACTTATCCATTATCTGATGATGATAGTGATAATAGTTTAAAAATAATAGATTTTAGATTGGTAAGCAGAGACCAAACTTTAAAGAGAGAAAACATTTCAATTTCAAGAATGTCATCATTCACTACAAAGTTCATACTAGTTTGAAAGCAAGTTCTATAGCATCTAACGGAATGTCAATGAAGTTCAAAAACCTCAATGCGATTTTTCAATCTTTTGGTCCAATAATAACTGCTACTAAATTAGGCAATGCGGCAGGGATTGTGTTATATGCTTTATATCAATTGTATCATTTACTCCTTACTATGACCATAGGAGACAGGTACTATTATTATCACCCTTATATTACAGATAAGGGCACTGGCTGGGCGAGGTTGTGTCAATTACTTGAGGTTGGAGAGACAATGATAGCACAGTTAGTATTCAAAGCCAGGTCTCTCTGACTCCAGAATCCAGGCTTTTAACCACAGTGCTATAATGCCCAATCTTCTAGGAGAAAAGAGAAAAGAATTTAGAAAGAACGGTCTGGTTGTCAGTTTCATATTTTAGTGCATACAGTATCAGGACAAGCTTCTAGAGCTGTATTTATGGGATGTGTGTTATGTAGAAAATCATAAAAGGATACAACTGAACATTTGAAAATATCCTTCTGCAGTATTACATCTTCTGCAAGGTTTGGATTAGTATGCATCTGGCAGTAAAAAAAAAAAGGAGCGAAGTTTGTACTTGATAAGTAATACGCAGTAAAGACCTAATATAGCAGAGCCATGACGTGCAGTTATAGTTAAGGTTTTGTTAAGGCTTCCATAAAAAGTCAGGTTAAGCTAACAACTTGGTATATGAGGCATCAACCCATAATGATTTTTCTTAATAAAGTATTAAATTGAGGTCGGTTTGCTCTGTTTGTTGTTATAATTGAGCAGAAACTTAAAGCATTTTTCATTTATGAAACTTGTCACAACATATTAAAAATATAGGTGAGTAGAATTTCTCTAAAATCTATCATGAGTAGACTCTGGGGCTTTGCTTTTATTGTGTAAAAAGTTTTTTGTAGTCTTCACAGATGTTCCATATGAGGATTTTAGTACAGTGTAGAAGTTGAGAGACTGGACTCTGGAATCAGGCCACCACTTACTAGCTCTGTGACACTGGGCAAGTTACTTAACCTCTCTGTGCCTCTGTTTCTCATTTGGACAACAGGGACTACAATGTGACCCTCATGATATAATCCATGTAAAGTATCTGGAACAATTCTGGATACATGGTAATTTTAAATTAATTTTAGCTATCATCATCAACTTACTTTATGGAAAGGAATCGTAAGAGATCTAAATTAGAATATAAAATCAATATACTCTAATGACAACTATGTGATGACCTGTTGTCTTGCCTGTTTCATTTTCCTCAGACAGATAATTCTGGTTTTTGGTGTGAATGGTAAGAAACCCTAGGCAGATAATACCAAATGATAACCCTTCTACCTTCAGATATAAAAGGATAAACTAGTAGACGAGAAGGTAAGGGAGAAAAAGCAGGTAAGGGAGATAATGAAGAAAAATCTGAGAAGTAAGAATGGCAGACATTTTTCTCTGCCACCTCTGACCCATCTACTCTCCTCAGCCACTCTCAGGAGTCACAGAGAAACTGCTGAGAAAGGTCAGTCCAGGCTAGAAACAAGTATTTTCAAATAAGAACATATAGCAAGCTGCATCACCAATTGAGAACTAGAACAAACCATAATATTTTCCTGAACCCTAAGTATTAATTTTTACTTAAGCATGGATTAAAGTTACCTATTCAAAAACAAACAAAAACAAAATGAAACAAAACCCACAAACAAACCCCCCCAAACTGCCAAAGGAATTAAAAACACAAGGGAAGAGTACTAACCCAAATAACTACTGTATTAAAAAACGGTATCTTAGTTCCAACTAATGAACCAAAATAAGATTATGTTACCACCTGTATAAAATTGAAAGCTTCTTGGAGGTAAGGTTTGGGTCATTCATTTACTTATTTTTGATCTCCTAAAATTACCTAGGATATTGCTGGCTATACATATTATTCTCAATTTCTACTTTTTAAATTGACCTCCTGGAATTTTAGATGGCTCAAGTCCCTTTGTACTGAATCCTATTTCAATAAAAATATGAACTTCCAGCTATTTTCACTGCTTGTATGTTAAGGCTAAGATCATTCAGTGTGAATAAGATGTTGAGTGTGTTTGTACTGTGACATTTATTATAAATAAGTCAGGTAGTTCAAACTCATGTTGGTTAAACTTAACAGTTCAGGACTCAAAGAGATTTTTTTTTCTTTTTCCCTACTAGGAAGAATTCATGTTTCCCAATCAGATAAAAATAATGTTATCCAACTTTGACATAAACATTCACCTTTACATTAAGCAGAAAAAGCTTTTTCTTATTACAAACAGAAGAAATTTCCATATACCCTTTGTAAAATGTTATATATAAATGATGGGCTTGGACACAGAGAACTTAATCAAAATTCCTTGTTGCTTTAGGGTAGTTATATGTGAAATGCAATTTCCATTGTATTGAAGCCTCCATTCTGTACATATTTATCTATCTTCAAAATTGCCAACATATTTGAAAATTTTAATTGGTTTATACTCAAGGCACTGGAGACAAGGAAAATTTCCTTTCACAAGATATTTACATGCATTTATTCTGTCTATGTAGAGGACTTCTTTCAAGTGATCATGAAATTTAATGTGAAGTGAAACCATCCCAGATATGGTCCTAATCACCAAATTAGAAGAAAAGTAATCAACAATCAACCAATCATTTTGATCACTGTACCTTTTTTCTCTGATTTATCAGAAACTTTTCCTCCAATTGGAGAGTAAGTAGTGTCCATGGACTCGGTGCCTCTGTTCCCTTTGCTAACTCCATTTGCATACAGCTCTCCTTCAACTGGTTGCAACTGCCAAGTCAGGCCGAACAAATGTACTGCTGCAAGAGAACAAGCCATACATTAACTTATTCCAGACTCATTTAGATGATCTCCAAGCCAGGTATCCTTTTGCACCTAAAAATGTTATGAATAGTTTTCTTTTAGTTAGTCCGAGCAACTGGGAATTTATGCTTATACATCATACATGTAGCTACTTGCATACTACGACACATATATGGGTACTAACAGTTGTTAAAGTAGCTGTTGTTAACATTTTGAGGCCAAAGCTATCCCAATGATAGGATTAGAAATTGGTATCAACTATAGTACAATTAGCCTTTTACTGCTGTGACCCTTTGCTTTTCCATTTCTCTTAGTCATGTAACACTAGTTTCCATATGGAAACTATTACAGAGCAATGGTGGACAGACTATTATGAGAAGATGGAAGACCTTCTCTATGGCTCTAATTCAATTCAGTTCAGCAAATATTTCCTGAATGCCTAGTATGCATAAAGCCCTATGATAGTTGCTGCAGGTGGTAAAATCTAGATGCTTATTAGGGTGGGATTTGGTAGCAGTACCAGGATAAAATAATGTTATACAGAATGATTGATATAACACAGGTTCAAACTGTTATCAGAAGATTAAAAAGTACCCACTGTTGGTCACTGTGCAGGAGATGGGCACTCTCATAGGCTCCTGATGACAGTATAAAAATACAGTGACCTTTTTGGAGGGCAATGTGGCACCATTTATCAAATGAACTTCAAATCTGATTTACCTTTTGAGCCAAAAATTTAATTTCTATGAATTAACTATGAATGTTGCCAAAGTACGATGCTATCTATTGTAAAATCTGACAATAATATTAAAACGTTGTGCTCAATCTAAATATCAAGAGGGGAATAATCAAATAACTGATGAGATAGTAAATAACACAAGATTATGTGGCTGTTAAAAATCATGTGCAGAAGATCATGCAATGGCAGGGGAAATATTCATAAGGCATCAAATGAAAAATATTAGGTTCCTAAACATTATGAATAGTGTGATCTGATGTGTGTGTGTTTGCGTATATGTGCATGTGTTCGTGTCTGGAGAAAAAAAGTTTGGAAGAATATTTAGCAACATGTTAATAGCACGGAAACTTACAGAGAATTTTTATTGTTTTCTTTATGATTTCTGTGTTTTCCATATTTTTTACAATGAACATGTGTGACGTTTGCCATCTGGGAAAAAGGAAGCTTTTGTTTTAAAAGAAATGGTTTAAAGGAACAACAGATTAAAATAGGTTGGGCTGATCAAGAATAATTTTTGAAGGAAGTGGGAGTAGATAGAGACCTTGAAGGATGTGTAGGGCTTTGACAGGTGATAACAATAGGTGGAGAGCAGGGACAGGGCTGCACAAAATATGACTTTGTAAAGTACAGGATGTATCTGAGGCAAAAGAAGTTGCTGGGTTCACTGGAGCTTAGCTATGTGCTCGTGGTAGTGGAAGTTAAGGCAAAAAGGAAGATTAGAGCCATATTGTGGAGGACGATGAGTGCCACGCTTATACATTTGGATTCAATTTATTAGGTAACAGACAAGCATTTCTATTTTTTGAGAGGATGAGTGATATTATCAGAATTTTATTTGGGAGGATTAATTCAACAGTGGGGAGCACTGAAGGTTTTTAGGCAAATGACTGATAAAATAAAAACTTCCTTTGCAGAAAGATAAATCCAGTAGTAGTGTGGAGAGGAATGGATTGGAGACCTAAAGATTTGGCAAATAAATCAATTGGGATGGCATTGCAATAATCTAGGAAAGAAGTAATTAGTGCCTCAATTAGAGTAGTGTCACAGGAGTGTCTCAGTTATTTGCAGTGGGAATGCAAAGATTTCTTAAGGAGAAATTGCATAAATGGCATTTAGGGGTTTGGGAACAAGTCTCTCTCTCTCTCTCTCTCTCTCTCTCTCTCTCTCTCTCTCTCTCTCTCTCTGTGTGTGTGTGTGTGTGTGTACACACACATTCATGCATGTGTATAGGTGTGCTGGGGGAGGGCATAGAAAAATGTGAGGAAAAGGAGGGAGGAATCCAAAATGGTTAAGGTTTTGAGCCTAACTGAAACAATGGTGAAACCATTAATAGAGAATTCTTTATTAGCCTAGCACTTGCTACAAATAGTTGGTACTGGATTTGTGTTTTGTTGATTGATGACTATTTGAATATGTGGTTTGAGACAGGATGAAAAGATGAAAAGAATGAAATGAATTCAGCCTTTTGGGCTGTTGGGTTTCTGGGACTGACGGGCCATCCAGATAGTGAATACTGACTACAGGAGGTTTGAAGTTCTGGAGGATATTAGAGCTAGAAAAAGACTGAAAAGTCATATATGTACAGAGGCAATAGTTGAAGTTGTGGGAGTGAATGAGTCACTGAAGGGAGAGAACGTTAGGGGAAAACAGTGCCTAGGGCAAAAAGCTGGAGAAACCTCTTATTTGTTTTCTCATTGCATTTTTCAACATCAACGAAATCCTACCAAAAAGAAAAAAAAAAACGTGAATCTGCTCATAAGCTATTTCATATTTCTCTTTGTGTTCTTAGATGAACTGAAAGGGGCTAATTAGTATGTGTAACACTCATGTATAATATTTGAATTAGTGACCAAGAACAGAGAAGGATAGCCTATTTAAAAATCATTCATCCTCTTTTAGTTAAAGCTAAAGAGATTTCTAACACTACTTCCTAATTTATCCTTAAAACTTTTAAGCATTTAATTGGTTTCTACCCTTTTCTTTGGATTAAGGCCAGTATTGCCTGATGAATTTCTCTTGCAATTATTGGAAATAATTTTAACTCAAAGGATAGTGGTTCTGAGTAAGGTATGGTATGGCACATTAACAAAGCTCTATTAGTGACATCCTTGAGATTTCCTTGCCAATGGACTCTAAGTTTGGTTTAACACACTTGTTCCAATAAGATGTATTTTTCAGTTTTTCAGAAAATTTGGTCTACTCTGCCTTCCAAATAATTTGAATATGATGGATAGTAGCAGCTATACTGAAAATGTGTTTCATTCCCTTGGTTCAATTACTTTTGTGAAATTAGATGAAGCATATGTAACAAAAGGCATAGTAGTTTTCATTTAGAAGACTAAGGGGGCTATTTTATATACTTTAAGTTGAACCAGTTTCCTGGGGCACTTGAAAATGTGAGAAAATGCATGGTGAGGTTAGCTTCAAAATATATAAGGTAAGGATTAATTTTCACCATCAAATGAAATGGACTGCTTCCAGCCAATCAAGACAGATAAAGAGGTATCGGCACATTTAGTAGAACACTCTTTGAGAGCAGTGAAGCTTTGTAATTTTTGAACTTACTGTATCTTTCCTAGGGAACAAACTGTTTGTAATATATACTTGTGTGAATATATAATGAAAGTTAATTATTTGCTACAGACCATAGACAAGTATCACGGCAAGGCTACTGGCCCTTTATTTCCTCCAAACATAGGTACTCGCCAACCAAAAATGGCTATCAAATATAAACAACTAATACAGTCTAACTAGTACAAACTGGCTGAATGACAACTTTAGATACAGTATAAAGACAACTTTCGTAGTTTCTGGTGGATTCCCATCCAGATCTATGCTATGTGTTTAGAGCCGCACTGTTTAGGTGAGTCCCCCAGACCCAAGAATAGACATTACGAGCCAACTGGCTAGAATAAGGGTAAAATTAGTAATAAACAAACAGGGCAATGTTAAGTCATATTCACATGTTGATTCAACAAATACTTTTTTGAGTTCCTACTTTATACCAGGCTCTGTTCTTTTTTTCTGAGTTTACAACAACAAACAACATAAGAAAACCTCTACCCTCCCAAACTTATATGAGAGGATAGTGGGTTAAGACAGACAAATAAAAAATACATGATATAAAATACAAGATAGAATATAACTGTTATAGAAACAAACAAACATGATAACATCAGGTATTTATAAGTGCTATGAAGGTAAAAATAGGTAAGGGTGGTCAGAGAAGGCCTCTTGGAGGAGGTAACATTTGAACCAAGGTTGGAATGAAGTGAAGCCATTCTGAATATCTAGTGGAAGAACGTTCCAGGCAGACAAAACAGAATTTATAGAAAGCCCTGAAGTCTTACATGAAGTGTGTGAGAAATAGTAAGGATCCCAGTGTGAGCTCAGTCAGAAGGGCAAAGAGTGGTAGGAACACTCATACGCATAAGTACCGGACCCATAATCTTGTTACCTTGGTACACTAGCCAACTATGCAAGCTGGTCACCAACAAATAAGAGTTAGAAAGTAATGAAACTAAAATCTCATACCAGAATATATACCTCCAAATGAGCACTGCTGGTTAAGGTAGATGTAATATAAGTACTCTTGACCTTGAGCAAGGTCAAAGTTACTGTTCCCTACGACATATATAAAAATATTTATACTTAATGAATGGAGATGGATGCTACCCAGATTTCTGAGGGAGTACCCATTCCATTATTTGCATTTCACTGAAATTCAGTGGTTGGACAGAATGTTTATGTCTATTCAGATATTCCAGGAATGATGTATTTTCAGCAGATTAAAAATGGCAGTCCCTAATGCTCTTTTAACTAATGTTCCCTGGTACTGAGCCCTATACATTTTATAATTATTATCCTTCTTATTCTATCCAATTACAAAGAGCCATGCTCTAAAATTATAAATTCATTACAAAGTTCAGTTAACAAATGGATTGTTTTGGCTGTCCTCAATTCCAAATTCAATCAAATGATCTTGGAACTCAAGGCAGGCTGACTCCATGTACAGAAGCTCTTCTTAACTTACACATTTCTGTAGAAACTTCCAAGTCTCTGTGCAGTTTTCTCTCTGCATACTGTTAGGATGTTGGACTTTGTTTCTCATAAATAAGACTGGTGGTCTCTTGCAACATTTATAATCAATAATCCTTCCCCATTCCACCCTCTTTCAAGAGGCATTCACTCAAAACACACACACACACACACACACACACACACACACACACACACACACACACACGAATGCTTCAGAAGTAAATGTGGGAAATACATGCTGAATGACTTAGGCCTATGCTATCCAATATGGTAGCCACTCATCATATGTGTCTATTGCACACTTGAAATGTGGCTAGTCAGAGTCGAGGACTTGATATAAAAGAAAAAATATAAAAGGTCACATAAATAATTTTATATTGATTACACATTGAAATAATATTTTAGATATATAAGATTAAATAAAATGTTTATTTAAATTAATTTCACCTGTTTCTTCTTGCTTTTTTAGCATGGCTACTATAAAACTTTAAATTATATATATGGTTCACATTGTATTTCTATTGAGTAGTGAAGATCTTGACTACCTAGAACATTTCACAAAGGGATATAATGTTTCTCCTTTAGCACGCTATCATATAATTTACTATAGTATATTAAAGATATCTGTTTACATGTCTGCCTCATCATTATTAAGCACTCCAAAGGCAGGAACAACGGCTTCTGCATTTTTCTGTTCCTGGCACCTAACTCTGTGATTGGTAGTCAGGAAGTACTCTTCATTGCTGATGGGAGTGTAAAGCAGTAAAGTAGCTTTGGAAGGCAATTTTGGTATCTACCACAATTTAAATTGAGTTCCTTGACCAAGGCATTCTACTTCTAGGAGTCTGTACTAAAGATATAATCACATGTGGGGCATAAAGGGGGCATGTACAAGGAAATTCACTATAGCATTAATATACTGACTTTATTAATATAGTTAAAAATTAGAACAACCAATATATCCATCTATGAAAGAGTGGTACACCTGTACTATGAAATTCTTTGTAAGAATTAAAAAGACTGATACTGAGAAATTATCAGATTGGAGGAAACTAAGGAGGCATGACGAGTAAATACAACATGGGGATCTAGAAAGAATCCTGTAACAGAAAAGACTATGGACAAACTGGAGAACTCTGAATTACACTCTAAGTTTAGTTAATAGCCTCATAGCAATGTTAATTTCTTAGTTTTAGTAGTTGTACTATGTTTGTGCAAGATGTTAATATTGGGAGAAGCTCAGTGACAGGAATACAGTGATTCTGTGCTATATTAGTAACTTTTTTGTAAGTCTAAAATTATTTCAAATAAAAAGCCCAAAAGAGAGAGAAAAAGAGACTGATCCGGTGATAGGCTGGAGCTGGCTTATACTGGTTTACAAAAGCCGACTGTGCTCATCTCTTCCAATTCCACCTCCATTGGCTTTACTTTGGCAGTTGAAATTGGCCATGGTAGGTCTATTTATATCCTGGGAATTAGCAAATGTGGCAGATCAAGGCTTTTTGGGCCAGAAAGATTGTTATTAAACATTTATCAGCACATCACTGGATGACCTGTATGTACTGACATGAAAAGAGCTCTAAAACTTGTATGAAAAATATTGTAGAACAATGCATATTCTATGATCTGGTTTAAGTAGAATATATGTGTGTGTATACATATATATTTAAATGCATGGAAAGAGACCTGAAAAATGCACACTAAACTATTGATATTTAGAGTAGGGAGCTGTGAAAACTAAAAGGGTATTTTGACATTTTCATAGCATTGTTAGAATCTTTTACAATGATAATATCTTCACGTATTATTGTATAATTTTAAAATACCAGGTGCTCAACAAACCTTTGTTAAGCTGAATGGATAGTTTCATTGTTTTGTTCTATCTCTTTTATTGCTGTTTTCTGTATAAAATTGGGCTTTTCAAAACATTTTAAAGCAGCAGAACCACTCAGCAACTAAATATGAACAATCCCCAAATATATAAAATAGATAAAACAGAATTTATTTGATTGAAAGGGTTTGGCTGTCCAAAAGATCCAGAGAATATAGTTTGAAATCTAGTGGCCTAAAAGATTATCTGCAAAATATCTGAATAAGGAAAATTTGGGTGTTGGGAAGAATTCCTTTTAGGTATTTAAATTTATTGAAATATCTTTATAGTGCAACTGTCAGGAGACAGGACCCTTTTCATGTTATTATGTATCTTTTGATGTTTTGTGTCTACTCTCCTACCGGTAATTTTTGAATATACTTAACAATAAATAGGGCTCTGATATACAAGTTAACCTTGAAATTATAAGACTTTTAAGGCAAATGTAACTTTGCTTTCAGGGAATTCATCTTGCACCTTAAAATGCAAACATATTCAGCTAGGGGTGTTATGTTTATTTGTTGCAAGAATTTGGGTGTATTATTTTCTAATTCCAGTAAATACATCTATTGAGAAAGTTTGAAATCTATCTTACAAATAAAGTCCTGACCATTGTGGATGATGTTTTACTTTACAGTATGCCAAGACAAAACATATCAGATTTTCCAAGATACTTTGTTTTCCCTTTTTGTCAGCATTCTCCCCCTACTAGTTCCCTTCATGTTCCTTCAGGCTAGGGAATGCTACAGCTTTTGTACTTTACTTCCAAGGCTTGTCAAAGCTACAGATCTGCTTGTACGTTGGACAGTTTCCTTCCTGAAAAATATACAAAGTACATTACCCAGATGGTGACCCCTGATGACTTAAAGCTTTCAACTTAACTCCCATGGGAAGCAATCTCACCAGACTGATACTTCAGTGGCCATGATGTGAGACTAGATGCTTCTGCAATAAGGAATATCACTGCAAAAATAAATGCTACTTGAATTAAATGCAGTGACTGCCAACATTACAAAAAGCAGGTTATCTTTCCATCTTAAATAAATCCCATTTTTATTACATTAAACATCAAATTGGCATATGAGTGAACTATAGCCCTTTGATAAATTACCTTCAGCTCTGAGTTTTATCCTGGTAATAACCCTATTACATGCAGGATTGAAAACTAATAGTTTTCAGAGAAGCATTTTTCAAAAACTAAATAAAGGAAGTAATGCATGTTTATTTATGGTAGCTACTATTGCCTCAGCAGTTTCATTCAACTTTTCTCTTTTTTTCCCTAGGGCTATACATATACATTTTATACTAAAAATACTATCTGTGCTTGCACTACATCATGAACATAAACAAAACATACTTAAATGTTTCTTTTCAAAGCAATTTAAATGTAGTCAATATGGTTTCGAGGTCTCTTTCAAACATTTTTGAAAGCCCAAAAAGCTGTTATGTCATATATAGGTAGAATTAATTCCTTTTGAAAGAAAGAACTTCACTAATTAAAAGAAAAAAAAAAGAAAACGCATTTTCACTTGAACTGTTTAACAAAACACATTTTGCAATCTGCCTTGATGAAACATTAAAATTAAATGCCAATTAAGAAAAGATTGAGATAGTCCAACAGAGGCAATGAGGACACCTTTCTTGTTGCTCTGCCTGTTTGAATCCCGACTTTTCCTCTCCTATATGAAATGAATGATTCTCTATTGCAGCATGCTTTTTTTTTTTTTTTTTTTTGGCCTTAGTATGGTCCTAGTTTTATCCAATACTCAGGTTGGAAAAGATTCTATCAGGGTAATAAATCATTTTAATATCCGAGTTGTATATTATATTATCTTAAAACTTTCATTTACTATGTATTTTATATTTTCCATTCCAAGACTACAGCAATATTTATAAATAACATGTCTAGTTAGTTACCTTATCACAGGTTTAATATATGATCTCCATTTGCAGTTGCATAACGGGCCCATCTGTGTATTCCTTATCAGACAGGCACAATTATTTAGTGGTTTCATCTCAAGTCACAGCATCAATAGGTGCTTTCCATAACTCAAATCGTATTTATTTTTGTATTATTATTTGCTTTGTGGAGTCAGGAAGAATAAGCAGCATAATGGTGGGAGAAATTTAAAAAACAGTTTAATGAATAATGTAGCAAAAATATAAATTTAGACAGGAATCAGTACTTTTAATTCTGCTTTAAAATTTTATTTTTCTTTTCTATTTTGCTTCATTTTCTGCTCAACTATTTTCCCCTTTCTCTATGGTCCAAATCACTGCCAATCACTTCTTCATTATTGATGATGGGAGTTTCTTAGATTACTAAATTTCTCCTACTCTCTTTCCTGGTTTGAGTAGTCAATGGCAGTAGTAACCAGGTTCTTTTAAAAAGACCCAAAGAAAAATTCTGACTATAGAGAGTAAGAAATAGACATACATAGCTGTCTCTTCCTTTTACCTATTTGATTTGTATGTACTTAAGTTTTTTAAATGGAAATGTATTAATTGATTTTTATCCACAACCTCTGGTAGCTGATGTTTCGAAACTCACTTTGGTGAGTTAGCATCATGTAATCACAGCCATAAATATACGGTATGTGTCCTTCTGCAAAGTTTAGATACTAGAATCTAAAAAACCCTTTCATTAACTTATTATTCACAGGTGATGTTAAGGAGCAGGGCTTATAAAAGGCTGGGAAGACAGGGGATATGATAGAGAAGATGGAAAATGATGAGTGGTGAAAAACTATGAAACCTTCTTACCTGCCTTATAAGATTTGAACAGATGAGGTGTTAGAGAGAATGAAGTGGTGGTTATAAGGACCCAATTTGTTCTGGATTTTCTGAGGGTGACACCATGTGACACCATGACAGTATTCTTCTGAAAGAGTCACCAATGAATATTATTAAAATGGGGTTTATCCATGATCTGGATCCTCCAGTCTTCTCCATTCATGAAATAATTATCTGTTGGCTAGTTCCTATGTATTAGACATTGTTCTGGTTTCTGAGGATACAACACTTATTGTTTGGTTACAAAAAAAACCAAAACTGGTCCTTTTGGGGCTTTCACTTTATGTAAAGGGAGGCAGTTATTATGTGGTATAATAAAGAGCAGGGACTCTGAAGCCAAGGTTTCTTGGTTCAAATCTCATTTCTGCTACTAACTAGTGTGTGTAATCCTGGGTAAGTTAATCTCTTTGTCTCAGTATCCTCACCATAAAATGGGCACAATAACAACATCTCCATAAGGTTGTTGTGAAGACTAAATGAGTCAGTATACATAAAGCACCTAGAAAAAAAAAACGCCTGGCATGTATTAAATGCCCAGTAAAGTTTAGCAATTCTTATTAAGCATCGTTAATTGATCATTTTAAAAAATCATCCTGGAAGTAGAGAAAGGCAGAAAGTCATTGACTCATTGAATTCTCTACTTTCCTACCCTTGGAGATGATCGTGTAGTTGTGTTTTTCTGGAGAGAGTAATAAAGAGAAACTCAGGTATTTGCGAGAACTTCAGTGCCATCTTCACACAGCTGTATAACAGAGTTAAAACAAAAACTTCACCGAATTTCCTGATTCCAAATCCTCGACTTAATATACAACAGACATCCATTTATCTTCCCATCCCCATTAGCACCCCCTAAAGCTATAAATTTATTTAATTTTCTTTCCTCCATCATCAGGGCTCTGGGATCTGGAAGTTGCAGGTTTTGGGTTCTCTTGGTAGAAGGTTTCCAGAAATTAGGGTAGCCCTAAGATTTTAAAAGGTATCATCATTTCTTAGTACACTTTTTATAAAGGTTAGCATAAAGCAGTTAGAGTCTCATTTTATGACTCATACCTGATAATTCTCACATAGCTATACAGTATGAAATGGGTCCCAAGAAAACTTTCAGCTGAGTTACCCAGCACAAGTATGCAATCCTGGGTGATGGATTCTACTCTATCAAATTGATTTGTGCAAGTAAGGGAATCTGTATGCAAAATAATAAACTCATGGTATGTTAGAGCTCAAAAAGACCAGAGAGTAATCCAGTATAGTTTAGAAAGGAGGGACCCAGTAAGTTTAAAGTGAAGAAGCCTGGACAACACTACCTCAGTTGGGTGATCATCAGTGATAGTATGTACATGATGGCATGGACACCTAATATGATGCAATGGTAATGGCACCTCTGTGGTCTACCCCTCCCAAAGCACACCACTAGTTTAAACATAAGCACAATGTCAGCAAAATCCAAATTGAGGGACATTTAAAAAAACAGCTGGCCAGTGCAACTAGAAGTTGTCCAGGTCATCTAGGTCAGAAAACTGTTATAGACCATAGGAAGATAGGGAAACATGACACAATGTAATATCCTATTCTGAATGGATTCTGGAAAAGAATCATTAGAGCGAACTGGCAACCAACAGAATGGGACAAAATGTTTGCAAGCTACCCATCTAACAAAGGACTAATTTCCAGAATCTACAAACGGCTAAAACAAATTTATAAGAAAAAAAACAACTCATCAAAAAGTGAGACA
>CAUYQU010036483.1:0-48547 GCA_963574635.1 Cheracebus regulus
CCCCCCCCCCCCCCCCCCCCCCCCCCCCCCCCCCCCCCCCCCCCCCCCCCCCCCCCCCCCCCCCCCCCCCCCCCCCCCCCCCCCCCCCTACAGTGAAACAGAGTTGGTCTCTCTGGAGTAGGGAGAGAGAGTTAGCATAACGGGGAATGGAGAGCGGGGCGCCTGGCTTCCTGTTCTTGCTTTTCTCAGGCACCTCTTCCCACTGGGAGAAGACCACGTAGCCTGTCTGCCAGAATGCCCTCCTTCACTCCACCCCAGACCACCCCAGTCCAGGCCGTGCCCACAGCCATGTGTGGGACCCTCATCTCCCCAAGGCGGGGCAAGCGGAGGAAGCCCCATAGCTGTAGCTATGTCTCTGCCTTCCAGAAACCAGGTATGGGAGCAAAAGAGGAGGAAACCAAGAGGAAGAAGAGAGGTCAACAGCCCTTGCAAAGAGAAGACGGGGCGTTCTCCCCGGAAGGGTCCCTGAGGGACACACGTTGGAAGCATGACTGCTGAATCCCTGGACCAAGCTGAGGGCATCCTGGGTCACACTGGTGGGTCTCAGAGCTGCTGGAAGGCTGCGCCTGGCCTCGCGCTCCCATCTCCTCACAGCTGCGAACTGTAGAGGGTTCTCAAAGGCAGGGTTTCAGTTTTGCAAACGGATCTTCAGAAAATTGTGGCTCCCAGCTTCCTGCGGCCAGCCACGTCAGCAAAACATACCTCGGAAGAGGAGTCCACTGCCAAGGAGGCTGGGAAGCTGCCCGGAAGCCCAGTGCGCCTTGGAAAGATCTGTTTCCAATTAGCTGGTGGCCGTTCCCCCAAAATCGTGACCATAACCAGATTTGGGGTAAGTGAGCGTGCCCCATTTCATGAACAGTTGTCAGAGAATCCCCAAATCCTACCCTCTGATGGGCCACACAGACCCCCCAGCTCAGGCAGCCCGGTGTCCTAGGGAGAAAAATGAGAGACTTGCTCAGGCGGCTTCTGTGACCTCATCCAGCTCAGACATTCTCTGCCTGCGTATTTTCCCTGGGCCTCCTTTGTAATAATTCCACAGGGTCTAGTACACTGGGCCCCTTAGTCATTTTTGTAGAGATAGCACTCACACTACTCATAATTAAAAAATAAAAAAGTTAGCCAGGCGCAGCGGCTCACGTCTGTAATCCCAGCACTTTGGGAGGCTGAGGCAGGTGGATCACCTGAGGTCAGGAGTTCCACACCAGCCTAACCAACATGCTCTACTAAAAATACAAAAATTAGCCAGGCATGGTGGCACATGCCTATACTCCCAGCTACTCAGGAGACTGAGGCAGAAGAATCGCTTGAACCTGGGAGGCAGAGGTTGCAGTGACTGAGATCACATCATTGCACTCCAGCCTGGGCAACAAGAGTGAGAGACTCCGTTTAAAAAAAAAAAAAAAACATAGAGACAGGGTCTTGCTCTGTGCCAGGCTGGAGTGTAGGGGGTGCAATCATAGCTCACCGCAACCTCAAATTCCTGAGCTCAAGTGATCCTTCCACCTCAGCCTCCCGAGTAGCTGGGAAATACAGGTGTGTACAACCACGGCTGGCTAATTTCTTAAGCATTTTTATTTTTTGTAGAGACAGAGTCTCATTTTGTTGCCCAGGCTGGTCTTAAACTACCGAGCTCAAGCGATCCTCCCACCACGGCCTCCCAAAGTGCTGGGATTACAGGTATGAGCCACTGCGCCCGCCCAGAGTGAGCGATTTAGTTATCAAGAAAAGATGGGTGGACAGTTGTTATGTTTTGGCAGTCCCTTTCCTCTTTCCATTGTCTGCTCCCCAAAACACTGACAGAAACAGGGTGCCAAGCCATGCTTTTTTCTAATTCAAGAGTTAAATAACATTAAAGAATAATCTTTGGAAAAAAGACAAAATTATGACTCTCATTAAAATATAAAGATTTTATTTAACTCACTAATTAATAAGGGAAGTAGTTAAGATGCTCTAACTAGTTAGTTAAAAGGAGAATTCCAAGAACCACACATATTAACTTAACAGGGGGCCGAAATGAACTTGAGTGCAGAGGAAGTTTATCCACAGGGCAACCATCAAGTGCATTCCTCAGCACGAGGAATTTGCATTTCTATGACCTCAAATCATTTGCACTACTGTCAGTTCTCTATGACTTACAGAGTTCTAACGCAGCTCAAAGGCAATGGAAGGCAAAGATAGCCTGGAACCGTGCTCTAGCCTGGACATTCAGTGACGTTTTCTCCTTTTTTGCCCATTGGAAAGTTTTTCACTAATTTTTCCTGCTGGTAACATAGGAGACCAAATGGTGAAAGAGTAAATAAAGACTATACTTAGAGGAAACTGATCCCTCCAGATTAGAATCCTGTGGAAAATTCTTGGAGGAGACTGAAGTTGAGCTTGATTTTGAGGGCTGGTAAATATTTAGGGGGTGGGTACAATGGCTCATGCCTGTAATGCCACCACTTCAGGAGGCTAAGGAGGGAGGATTGCTTGAGCCCAGGTATTCTAGATCAGTCTGGGAAACATGGTGAGAGCTCACCTTTACAAAGATAAACTTTTTAAATTAGCTGGGCCTGGCCGTGTGCACCTGTGGTCCCAGCTACTCTGGAGACTGAAGTGGGAGGATCACCTGAGCCTAGGAGGTTGAGGTGGCAGCGAGCCATGATCACGCCACTGTACTCCAGCCTGAGCAACACAGCAAGAAACTTTCTCAAGAAAATAAAAGATATGGAGAGGAGCACCTCTGTCTACAGAGGTGAGTGTGGGCGGAAGTTTAGAGGGAGGAAGGAACCAGGCATGTTCCGCTGGCAGGGTGCACCTGTCTGGCCAGAAAAGTGGGTTTGTGAAGGAAACTGGCAGGCGACAAGGTTGGAAATGTAAATTGGGACATCCTTGTGGCGTTTTACTGTGGCTCTAGCTTCCTAACCATCCTGGAGAAAGAGAGGTAAGAGGATAAATAAAGATGGTGGAAATGGTGTGAAGATAGTCATCTGAAAAGGCAGCAGGGAGGCGCTGGCCTTTTGTTCTGTTCACAGTAGACAATTTGGGGTGCCTTCCTAGTGACCCTGCCTTTTTTGGAGTGTGATTCCCGCTTCTTGCTGAGGAGGAAGAAGCAAACAATCAGGTTTGAGACAGATAGCTCCCCCGTGCTTATGAGAGGGGGACAGAATTTGAACTCAGAAAGACTCCACCACAGTCCAGCAGTATTGACCCAGGAGTGCTAAGAACATATAAAACTGGGGCCCTCGTTGTTACCATGGCAACCTGTAGTCTGTTGCATGCTGAGTTTGGGGGAGCAGAAGAGTCTCAGGGGGATAGTCAGTCCACAGGGAGATCAGCACAGGTGGGCAGAGAAGTGACCCAGCCCCAGGTTGCCCCGTAACCTTTGTTCCCAGGAGGCTGCTGTGCGGCTCCTCTGGTCAGCGGTTCCCTGAGGGTCCGGGGTTTCCTAATAGGAACGCTTCTCCCTCCAGTTCACTTGAAGGGCTTCTGCTTCCTTCCCTCAAACAGGCTTCACGGAGTTTAATGAACCCAGAGCCATCTCCTTCCCCAGTGCCGACTGTGTCTGCGTTTTAGGCCAGGTTTGTATGAGAGTTGAATGAAGATTGAATGAAGGAAGGATGAAAAGTACAAAATGCCATCACTTCAACTCTTTCGGGAAGACCCAGGACACTCTACTGTATCCTCCACTAGTTTGTGAGTTAAATGTCAATGGTGTCTTTTACTAAGCACTTACTATGTGCCAGACACTATGCTGAGCTCTGCACCTTTAAGAGGCAGCAGGTGGTGACTGGTTCAGAGCTGGGCTCAGCACTGCCTGAGTTGGAAGCCTCAGATAGGAAAATGGAAGCTTAAAGAAGTGAAGCCCTGGCCAAGCCCAGTAGCTCATGCTTGTAATCCCAGCACCTTGGAAGGCCAAGGCAGGAGAATCACGTGGGGCCAGAAGTTCAAGAACAGCCTGGTCAACAAAGTAACACCTCGTTTCTACTAAAATTTAAAAAACTTGCCAGATGTGGTGGCACATGCCTATAATCCCAGCTACTCTGGAGGCTGAAGCTGGAGGATCACCTGAGTCCAGGAGTTCAAGGCTGCAGTGTGCTATGAATATGCCACTGCACTCCAGCCTGGGTGACAGAGGGATACGATATCACTAAAAAAGTTGGGGTGGGGATCAAGCCCTCTCCTGAGTTAGTAATGGTGGGACTGAGGTTCAAGCCCATGGCTGATTCCAGATTCTGTTTACAGGACCGTTATGTGATGTAACTAAAGCCTTGATTATGCATCTACTAGGCACACCATTCAAGATGCTGGGGATGCTGCTGTCACCAACACACCCAGTCCTGGCCCGCATGCGGCTGCCACCCCAGCCCCCCACTGCTCTCCCTGGAGCCTGAACTGTAGCTACCCCTTCAGAGCCACCCCTCTGGCTTCTAAGTACCTGCACTACCCACTCCCACCCCTCCCTGGAAGAGATGGCACAGCCTGGGAGCCAGCCACCCTGGGGGGCTCAGGCCTGTGGGCCCAATCATCCACATGTCAGGGAAGGAAAGGAAGCCCATGGCAGGAGGGACACCCTCTTATTGGTGGCAGTGACTCCATGAGCCCAGGCTGCATCGTTCACTGAGGCTACTAATGTTTGAACCCATCTTTGAATAAGATCCACCCTCTTGGGCCAGCAAGTCCAAGCTGCAGTAAACCTGGAGGGAGACCCGCAGTCCAGCTGCAAAGCCCTGCCCTTGGCTGCTCGCAGACGCTCTGGGCTTGCCGAGGGTGCCACGTAGCAGAGGCAGTCTCCACCTCTAGCCCGTCCCACTCTTCCATCTGCTTCTCATTAGCCTCAAAAGTGAGGTCTGGCGCTGTGCCCTGGGCAGGAGGGAGAGCTTGGTGTGGCCGCTCACAGAGCCCCACCTCCCTTGCCTGGGCTTTCTCTTCTCCTGCCCCCTCCATCATCAGCACACCTGGGGCTCCTCTCTCTACCTCCTCCACCTCCCCAGCACCCCCTCCCCTGCCCCTCTTCAGCAACCGCCTCCCTGCACAGCCCCACCCACCCACACCCTCATACACCCACACCCTCACTCCCCCAGTACTCAGTCCCTACAAGCTTCCTTCCTTATCCCTTTTGATCCCTGCAGCCCTCAGGCAGTGTAGCCCAGAGGTTGAAGGGCATTCACTCTCCCATCAGAAGGGTTGGGGTTCAAATCCCTGTGCACTGCTTGCTGGCTGTGTGACTTTGAGCAAGTTGCTTAATCTCTCTGGTCCTCAGTTTCTCCATCTGTAAAATGAGATGATATTAACAGTACCTATTTCATAGGGTTATCATGAGGATAAAATAAAATAGTGCAAGTAAAGAGCCCAGCATAAAATCAGGGCTGGCCCACCTTAGGTATAAAAGGGATGAATTAGAACTTAGAATCTTACTCTTCCTAAGGGGACCTGCAGTTGGCTGAAGCAGGACCTGCCTTTGGGGACAGGAATTAAGGTTTTATTTTAGAATAAGGCTTGAGAAAGTAGGAGGCTGAAGGGACCTATCTCTATATTCTGGATACCTCAAAGTCAGTTAAATTCTGCGCCATGAGCATTTATTGAGCACTATCTGCATGCCAGGCACTATGTGTGAAAACCACAATGCCTGCAGATCAAGGAGCTCAGATTCTAGTGCCAGAAAAAAAACATACAGAGGAAGGGATACCACGCCACATGCTGAAGACAGCAAGGGAGAAGCCAGAAAGTGCTGCGAACAAGGAGGAAACAGCTCTGAGCTGCTGGGCAGTCAGGCGCGGGGTCTCAAAGGAGGGCCGCTGGCAAGGACAGAAGGCACCCCTCTTACGGAGCAATGGGGTCCTGGTGGGTCCCATGTGCTCTCCAGGAGAAGCAGGCAGGATTCCTTAGTCCCGTTAAGCCGATGAGGAAGGCGAGGCATGGAGAGTAAGGAGCATCTGCTTCCCCACCAGCAGGCTTGTATTCTAGAAAGGAATGTTCTCCGCAACCCCAAACCGTCAGCTCTTTCTGCTTCCAAACTTGGCAGGAGTTTGCAGGGAAGACAAAGAAGAGAGGGGGGAGGGGCAAGGTGGACCAGCTGAGCTGGTTCTCCCAGGGCCTGGTGGGAAGGACGGACTTCGTCCTGCGTGGGTGAGGGGCGGTCACACACTGGCGTCCACACCCCCACGTTGCTCCACCAGGCACGAGGCCAGATTTTGTCCTTGTAATTCCCAGAACTGCCCTGAAACAGGACACTCACTAATGTGCGTGGTTTAAAATGCAGTGGGGTTTTTTGGAGTTTTTTCGTTTGTTTTGATACAGGGTCCCACTCTGTCACCCAGGCTGGAGTACAGTGGCACAATCACAGCTCACTGCAGCCTCAACTTCCCAGGCTCAGGTGATCCTCCCACTTGAGCGTGCGGGGTAGCTGAGACTGCAGGCACTTGCTGCCATGCCAGGCTAATTTTTTCCATATTTTTTGTAAAGACGGGGTTTTACCATATTGCCCATGCTGATCTTGAACTCCCGAACTCAAGCAATCCACCCACCTCAGCCTCCCAAAGTTCTGAGATTACAGGTATGAGCCACGGCACCTGCCACACAGTGGTTTTAAAAGAAGTCTGCTCAGGGAGAGGAGAAGTGAGTCCTATCAGATCTGCGCCCCCTGGAGAATGGCTTCCCCACCAGCCCGGGCCCTGTCTGTGTCCAGCGGGAAAGCAGGCATGAGGAAGACCAAGGGGGCACTGCCGTGTACTGGCCCTGAGTGATCCAGGCCCTCTACTGGGGCCGTCACAGACGTCAGTCCCCTGGATCCTTAAAATCAGAGCCCTGGAGTCAGTTTCCTGGACAGCAAGTCAAGGGGAACGCCTGCGTCTGAGCAGTAGGGGCAGGGACCCAGCTCTGTCTGCGCTGCAGAGACATCTCTGATCTTGGGGGTTACAGAGGATCTGCTTCCCCCTTAGATGGTGCCGGGGGAAAGGAGGGGAGGCAGGGGGTTGTCTGGCTCACTCTGAGCCCACCTGGGCCAGGTAGCAGGAACAGGACCTCCTTAGCAGGACTAGGTACGAGCAGGAGGTGCTGGCCGGCTGCAGCCCCTCACAGGCAGGGAAACCGGAAATACTTGTATGGCCCACAGACTAGGGCAGTGGCAATTGGGGTAAAGAAAGGGACAGGTTTAAGATTGCTTTTGAAGGAACTGAAATCAGGATCTTGAAGAGATGATACCTGTGCACTCAGGCTCATTTCGGTGCTGTTCACAATGGCCAAGATCTGGAAACAACCTAAATGTCCGTCAATGGGAACAATTGTGGTATACATCCATGATGGAACATTATTCAACCTTTCAAAAGAAGGAAATGCAGGGCCGGTTGGTCACACCTGTAATCCCAGAACTTTGGGAGGCCAAGGCAGAAGAATCGATCACTTGAATCCAGAAGTTTGAGACCAGCCTGGGTAACAAAGCAAGACCCCGTCTCTACAAAAAATTTAAAATTTGGGCACATGTCATGGCACATGCCTGTAGTTTCAGCTGCTCAGGAGGCTGAGGCGGGAGGATCACTGGAGCCCAGGAGCTCAAGGCTGCACTGACCTGTGAGCACTGTTGCATTCCAGCCTGGGCTACAGAGTGAGACCCTGTCTATGAAAAAGAGAAAGAAAGAAGAAAGGAGAGAAGGGAGGGAGGGAGGGAGAGGAGGGAGGGAGGGAGGGAGAGAGGGAGAGGAGGGGAGTGGGGAAGCAAGCAGGGCAGGAGGAATTTGTCTTCCCTGCAATTTCCTGATCCTGCCATTTGTGACAACATGATGGACCTGGAGGACATGAGGAGATACTGAAGTAACTCAGACGGAGAAAATTAAGTACGGCACTTTCTCTCTTATACGCGGAACCGAAAACAGCCAAACTAATAGAAGCAGAAAGTAGATTGCTGGGTGCCCTGGACTGGGAAGAGAGGGAAGCGGGATGATGTTGGTCAAAGTGTGCAATGCCTCGGGTATGCAGGATGAATACATTCTGGAGATCTACTGTGCAGCTTAGGGCCTGTGATTAACAATACTGTACTGTGCACTGAAAATTTGCTAAGAGAGTAGATCTTATATTTAGGCCTCTTACCACATAAGGAAATGACAAACAGAGGAGATGGAAGGGCACGTGAAGTGATGGATAAGATTATGGCCTTGATGAATGTTTTCACAGCTGTGTACATATCTCCAAACACATCAAGTTGTATCCATTAAATATCTACAGGCCAGGTCTGCTGGCTCACCCCTGTAATCCCAGCACTTTGGGAGGCAGAGGCAGGTGGATCCTGAGGTCAGGAGTTTGAGACCATCCTGGGCAACGTGGTGAAACCCCGTCTCTATTAAATTAGCCGAGCATGGTAGCTCACGCCTATAATCCCAGCTACTCGGGGGGCTGAGGCATGAGAATAAGAATTGCTTGAACTTGGGAGGTGGAGGTTGCAGTGGGCCGAGATGGCACCACTGTGCTCCAGCATGGGAGACAGAGCGAGATTCCATCTAAAAAAAAGATAACAACAACAAAAAACCTACAGCTTTTTGTGTGTCAATCATACTTCCATAATGTGGTTTATTAAGAACCATGAGACTTGGAGATGGATGCCCTGTGCATTGGTAATATATTGGATGTAGGAGATAAGGACATAGGAGAAATCGAAATGACCCCCAGGCTTCAAGCTTGAGTTACCTCTGGGTTCGAGGGACCACTTACTGGGACTGGGAGGGCGGGAAAGGATCAGATTAGAGAGGGGAACTAAGGCTTCTGTTTCTGGTGCTGTTTAATTTGGGAGGAATATTTGAGCCCAAAGTGGAAATCACAGTTATGCAAGCCTGGAGCTTCCGGAATTAAGGGAAGGTCTGGCTGCGGCGTTACCAGCACATGGGTGAAATTTAAAGCCACGGTTCCTGATGCAACCTTGTAGGGAGTGAGAGTTCAGAGAGCAGAGACAACTGTCCAGAACCAGGCCTTGAAGACCCTCAACACTGACGGTCACAGAGGAGGGGCAGCAGCAGCCATGGGGGCAGGCGGGTGGGCACAGAGGGCCACGGAGGGGAGGATGCTGTGAGGAGGGGTGGCTGACCTCGTTGAGTGTTGCAGGGAGGACTGATAAGACGGGAAGGGGAAGCCAAAGCCAGCCTACAGTGAACCGAAAGGGGACACAGGTGAGGAAGCCGAGGCAGCCGACGTACCCACCACCGTCAGGACGTCCTGCGGCACTGGCTGGGGCTGGTGGCGGAGGAAGCACAGGCGGCTGGAAGGCCAGTGAGATCGGGCAGGTCTCCATCGGTGACCTTTGCGTGGGTTCCCTGCCTGGAAACATAGGGACAAATCCTGACTGCCCTCGAATTGGCAATGGGGCCTCAGGAAAATTGAGTCAAGTGAGCGATTGTACATAAGGGAGTTTTAATGCGTGTTGAGTGATAGAGAGGGGGAAGGAGGAACACCCCGTGGTAAGTACATGCACACAGGGAGGCCCGCTCAGCAACAGCAGGGGACAAAACTACCGATACCCACAGCAACGAGGACAATTTTCAGAATCACTACAGGGAGGGAAAGAAGCCAGACTCAGAAGGGCATGTGCAGTGCAAATCCTTCATAAGAAGTTTTACAACAGGCAACACTCATCTACAACGAAATAAAAACCTGAACGGTGGCCGCCACTGGGGGCAGCGTAGGGGTGCCCTGACTGACAGAGGACAAGAAGGAACTTTCTGGGGAACCGGAACATCTTTCCCTTGGGAGGAGTCTGATTTAACAGGTGTCTGCATTTGTCACAACTCAGCAAGTGGTGCACTTACGATTGGAACATTTCACTCTCTGTACATTTTACCTAAAATGAACTAGAAGGGCATTCCTGAATGCTACTTAATGATATACATGTGGAAGCCTCTGGGAGTGAAGCGTACTGAGGTTTGCAGCTCCCCTTGAAAGGCAGAAAACAGGAAGATGAACCATGGGGTAGATGGAGAGCTGTGTGATGAAGAAATACAGTAAAATGCCGTCCAGGGGGTGTGCATGTGCGTGTTCACTGGAAAATGCATTCAACTTTTCTGTGTATTTGAAAATGTTTATAATAAAATGTTGAGGGGAAATTTTTAAAAAGGATATGAGAGTACTTTTCATCCAATGCAAAGATACTTGTTGGGCGCCTACCATTATGTCAGATACTGCAAGGCAGGGGACGCAGTGCTGATGGAGACATCCAAAGCTACGGCACGAAGCATCATCCAACTGTCAAGCAACTAAGCCAGCTCCTCAGAGCAGAGCGCTGTCGTTGTCCCTTCTCACAGAGGACACCCAGGGCCAGAGGCGAAGGAGGAAAGCACAAGTAGGTCTGCTAGGAACTGATTCAAAGAAGCAAATCAGCTGGGCTCGGTGGCTTGTGCCTGTATTCCCAGTGCTTTGGGAGGCCGAGGCAGGAGGATCGCTTGAGCCCAGGAGTTCAAGGCCAGCCTGGGCAGCATTGCAAGACCCTATCTCTAAAAAAAAATTTTTTTTTTAAAGGAACAAGTCTCTAGGGCCTGTGGGACTTGGGATATTCAACACGTGCCTCAGAGAGTGAAAACACAGTCAGGTTTGGGAACAACCCCTTCAACCCCAGGGGTCGAAATATGCCCCCATCTAACTGCTCACTGCTTGGGGCTTCTGAATGTTTCAGTCCCTCTGCTATAAATGAGGGACCAGGAAACCTAGGACTGCCCTTGCCACCAAAGGTGCATCCATAGGAATGTTCAACATGGCCTCAATTTTGTTTTTGGTTTTTTTTGAGATGGAGTCTTTCTCTGTCACCCAGGCTAGAGTGCAGTGGCACAATCTTGGCTCACTATAACTTCCACCTCCCAGGTTTAAGCGATTCTCTAGCCTAAGCCTCTTGAGTAACTGGGATTACAGGTGCCTGCCACAACACCTGGCTCATTTTTGTCTTTTTAGTAGACATGGGTTTTTGCCATGTTAGCCAGGCTGGTCTTGAACTTCTTACCTCAGGTGATATGCCCGCCTCGGCCTCCCAGAGTACTAGGATTATAGGCATGAGCCACCGCGCCCAGACACCTTGGCCTGAGTTTTAAGAGTGAACATGTGACATCCGCAGCCACATGCAGCTACAGGGGTCTGGGTCAGTCATTTATGATGGTTTAAAGTGCAATGGAACTCCATGCAACTGTCAGACTTAGTGAGATAAATCTATAGGCCCTGGACTTTGAACTGCCCAAAACTGCCCTATATATATATATATATATATATATATATATATATATACACATGATGATCCCATTTACAAAAAATTATATGTAGGTAAATGCATATATATATATATGTGTGTGTGTGTGTGTGTAAATATAAATATAAATATATATAAATGCATGCATACACAGAGCACCATAATAGAGTTCACCAAAATGCTTATAATAGTGATCTCTCCATAATGAATTCGAATAATCTTTTCTTCATTTTCTTCTTGGCATGTTTCTACATTGTTTAAAATTTCATAATAAATGTATATAATTTTAATGAAGCAATTCTTTCTAAAAAAAAAAAAAATGATTGTTGATGAGGTTTCCGAGTAAGTTGATGTCCACAAAGTTCTTAAGAGACTGTCATTTTGGTGGTGGGGAGTGGCTCACACCTGTAATCCCAGCACTTTGGAAGGCCAAGGCAGGAGGATCACCTGAGGTCAGGAGTTTGAGACCAGCCTGGCCAACATGGTGAAATCCCATCTCTACTAAAAATATAAAAATGAGCCAGTTGAGGTGGCGGCAAGCACCTGTAACGTTAGCTACCCAGGAGGCTGGGGCAGGAGAATTGCTTGGACCTGGGAGGTGGAGGTTGCAGTGAGCTGAGGTTACATGATTGTTCTCAAGCCTGGGCAACAGAGTGAGACTCTGCCTCAAAAAGAAAAAGACAAAAAAGACTGTCACTTAGACCTCCCCCTTCTCCATGGTGACAGAGAGGTTGGGGAGGTGAGCTAAGGACGCTTTCGAGCTATGAGTGAGAGCCCTCCTGTCCCCTCCCTGAGCACTGAGGCAGGACTGGTGACATTTTTGTGGGGTTCAGTGCAAAATGAAAATGTAGGCTCCTTGTTCAAACAGTATTAAGAACTTCAACATAGTAACAGCAGAGCATGGAGCCAAGCACAAGGGCTCATCTGGGCATGGGACCTCATGTGACTCCACAGGTCACAAGCCCATGAGGCTGACCCTGTCTGGCAGGACCATCTGCACAAATTACAGAGCAGGGGATGAGGCCAGGAAAATGGTCAAGGAGGAGCTGGTCTGGACCTTAAGACGCCATAGACCCACAGAGACCCTTTCAGTTGACCAGGAATCTCGCCAGAACAAACCTCATAAACATTCATGCTTGTGCATTCGAAACCCTGGCTCCTGAAATGTGTAAGACCCAGTGGCAGGTTCCAAGGGCCCTGAGTTGTTGGGCAGCTTTAATTAGCAAGAATTCGAGTCAGAAGGGGCATACGCTCAAGCCAGGCAGGTTGACCTGGAGGGCTGCTTGTGGGAGGTGGCATCTGCCTGCTCTGTGGAGTCCTGGGGCTGGCCACAGAGAACCTGCTCCAGGAACCTTCCACCCCCACCACCCCAGAAGCTGATGGTGCCCCTTGGCCCAGCCTGCTACCTTACCCCAAGTCTCTGTTGGGGCAGTCACCCAAACACGTCACAACATGGCTGCTCCTGGGGAAACCTGCTCCTGTGCCTCCTGCCACCATGTCCCACCCCCGCACCTCCTGGCTTCTGGGCACCACAAAGAGAGCCTGTGTTGAGGCCCAGCCGCGCTGAGCGTGCAGACAGCCCACACCTCCCGTAGGCACATGGCACAAAGGCTGGTCTGTGTGGCCCAGCCTGGAGGGCCCACCGCCTCCCTTCCTCCACCAGGCACTGGGATCAAGTCATCGGAGGGCCCAGGAGGCTGCCAGGCTGGCTGGACAGCCGAGGAGACAAGAGCAGCTCAGCTGACCCCGCAGGACTCCAGTGTGTCCAGCAAGCAGCAGTCACTTCCAGGCTCATGGGCACTCATGGTGACATGTGCACAGCCTCCAGCCTCCGAAGTTTACTCACCCCTCTAAGAACAGCTGAAGGGCTCATTCAGGCTCTCCCCTAATCAGGGTCCCTGGCACCAGCCTTCACCCACCGTGCAACCCACCAGTGATGGGTACAAAGACGTGCCATGGCTCCGACTATCTTAGAACAGCCCAGAACTGGTGAGAGTTTAATGCTGTCCACAGCAAACCTCGCCAATAAGTTTGGCTTCGATCCTCAGGTGATTCCAACAGAATCGAGCCCAGGCGCCCACACTAGTAACAAGCTTTTCATGCAGTCACTGTTGACTCCACCCTCTCCTGTCCCCCTTGCCTGTCCCCTCCCTTGTGCCTCTGGGAATCACCTGACACATAAACCTCCTGCGCCCAGATCCTTGTCTCAGAGCTGCCATCCCAAATCTCTCCCAGCCTTGGTCTCACCCACCGCTTCACTCACATGTGCAAAGGCCGGGCATGGTGGCTCATGCCTGTAATCCCAGCACTTTGGGAGACTGAAGCAGAAGGACCACTTGAGCTCAGGAGCTCAACAGCAGCCTAGGAAACATCACAAGACCCTGTCTCTACGATAAAACAGACAATCAACCAGATGCAATGGCGTACACTTGCAGTCCCAGCTAATCGGGAGGCTCAGGCAGAGGGTCACTCCAACCCGGGAGTTCAAGGCCGCCGTGAGCTATGACTGCACCACTGCACTCCAGCCTGGGCGGCAGAGCAAGACCCTGCCTCTAAAAACAAATAAGTAATGATACGTGCAATACGTGTGACACACGTGCGTCCTGTGCCTGTCAGGTGCGTGGGGGGTGGAGTCTGGGGTGAGGGAGACCCCTGCAGTGCCCCCTGCCACTCTTTCCCTCTATGGTTTTCATTTTGTGGGAAAAGAGGAAGCAGAATCTATGGAGATGAAAAAGTGGGAGAAAGACGCAAGGGGAGGGAGAAGGGGTGGGTGGCACAGAGGGACACCACCTCCGGGGGAGGAGCCAGGAGGACGCCTCCCTTGGGGCAGCCCCTCCCTGTCTCCACTCTGCTGCTTGCCCAGGAAGCCCCTTTGTCCGCATCTGCCTCCTCCGGTCCTGCTCACAAAGGCACTTAGCACTCAGCTGGATTCTGCAGGCTGAGCAGTGTGTTGGTTAGGGTAGTTCCATCTGCTTCCAGAACATTCCCTGCCTGGCCCTGACCCCTGGAAGGCTGAGCCCCAGGGACCGCACTGCCTGGGCTCCTTGGTCCTCCACTTCCTGGTAGATCCAGCCAATAGCTGACAGTGGCAGGAGATGTGGGTGGGACGGGGGGCGGGCAGTGGGGAGGCGGAGTGTGGAGTATTTATCCCCCCATTCTTCTGTCCCTCCCTCCCCAGGGTTCTGGCAGGGGCTCCAGTCGGTGGCCCTCCTCCACGCTGCCCTTGTCCCCAGCAGCTGGAAACACTCTTCCACGGCCTCCCAGCGGAGGGCGTAACAGCTCCTCACTGCTGCTGGTACCTGCGTGCCTCAACACCTCTTGGTTCCCTAAACTCAGCCGGGGAGCAGCCCCTCTAGTAAGAAAATCTCTTTTGAAATCCCCTGGGGCGCCGCTGTTTTCTGTTGATGCCCTGACAGACAGTCGGGGGCCTCAGAGTCACCTCCAAGTGACTCCTGGAAGCACGCGGCTCCAGCAACGAGGCAAATATGAGTATTCAACTCAGGCGAGCGGGGTTTGAATCTCAACTTCACCATTTACTTCCAAGTTGCGTGGCTTCTCTCAGCCTTAGTTTCTGCATCTGGAAAATGGGCGTGATCACGGCAACGTTAAATGTCTGAGGGTTCTGAATGTAGCAAATAACTGACCCCGCTTCAGGCCAGCCCAGGAGACAAAGAGGGATTTATCAAAGGGCTGTGGGGCCCCTGATAAGAACAAGGTACTCCATGCAGGTTCTCACGACCGGTTCTCTTTGTCTCTAGGTATCTGCTTCTCTCCCTCGTCCCTGCTCTTTGCTATACGTCACGTGACCAAATACATCTCCCCTCCAGCTCAGCGTTTATGTGCTCTAAATAAATACAGACTCCATTGCCCCTTCCACAAAGGCGAGCTCATACTTACATACTGTGCCGCAACCCACTCCTATCCACTCCCTTGAGGAACCTCTTCCCGTCCCTGAATACCTTCTACACCGAGGGAGGACAGCGTCCCGGTAAGCAGCCATGAAAAAGCCACTGGATGTCCTACCAGTATTTATCTTGTTGACTTGCTTCTCTTAGTAATTGTCAGTGGATTTTGGAATGCAGTCCCCTCCCCAGAACCCTATCCCAGGATAGGGTTCAGAGGGGTCTGAAAGCAGGGAACTGGCCATCCTGCTTGTCCTGATTTCTTTCCTCCAGCCCCCCGCCCTTGGTCTGGCTTTCATGTGAGGCTCACAGTAGTGAGAACAGCAGCACACACCGCACCGTCTCTCTCCAGTCCTGTTGTAACTTACTCTGAGCTTTCCGGACTATTCCCCTTGGGGAGGAAACTATCTTCAGTTTGGTCCAGCAGCCGTGACTTTTAAAACTCACTTGAGTCTTGCACTGAAGAAAGACACAAAGCTACCTTTCTCCTCTTCTCCAAAGGTCAGCTCTGGTTTTTAAAGTTCAAACAATAGCAATTCCATTGAACACACAGATCCTAAATCTTTCCTGGCGTCTTCAAAAGAGAAAGAGAACACCGAGGAGCTTTTGAAGATATTGTACAAAATCAAATTTTGAATGTCACGTCTTCCAGGGTCCCTGGGGACAGAGATGGCACACTCAGACTGGGCAGTTTGAGGGGAGTTGAATAAAAAGACTATTTACAAAGGCACAGATAGGATTTAGGAAATCAGTACAGACTAATTCCGAAAGCTGTGGCCAGTGACATCAGGGGATGGTTCCTAAAAGTGAAGAAGTAATTATAGGAAGCCAAGAGGGAAGTGGCAATGAGAGCTCCCTGAACCCATGGGGACCCCGAAAGGATACTCAGACTCCCTCCCCTCCTGGGGAGGGTTCATGGAGTGAACCCAGCTGGAAACTCGATGACTCAGGAGCTCAGTGCTCCAGGCTCCAGAGCCCTGGACACAGAGCGGACAGGGAGCAGGCAAGACTGGGAGGGGAGCAGGGAGGAGGAGCACATCGAAGGCACGCCCAGTACAGATGCTTGGAGAGTCTACAACCCAATTAGAAAGTACAAATTTAGTGCAGAAATTGGGGAGTAATTACATGCACAGCTAAATGATTTTTTTCGTTTGTTTTATAAATATTTTCAACTAGTTCCCTTTAAAAACAACAAACGTTCCCCTGCAATTAAAATATGATTTCATTTACAGGAAATTCTCACTCAGAGCTGTTCCAGACCCCGACATTCAGGTAGATCAAGATATGGAGCAAACTTGGGTTGGCTTTGAGTCCATCGCATTTCCCACAGATATCCGCTCCAGCGACCTCCTTGATGACATCCAAGTCAGGGAGAGGGCAGGTGGTTTCCCAAAAGGAAATTGGAGGGCTGCTGGAGGGGGAAAGAGGTACTAGAAGGCCACAGAATGCCAGCCAGCCGTTCCACAAAGACACAAATTAACTCACAAAGGTCACACCATCTGTAAGCAGCTGAGCTTAGGTGGAAATGCCAACCAGTCCCCAGTGGCTTTAACAAATGTTCCACAGCGCCTTCTATGTGGAACTATGATCTGTAAGCTTTGAATCAGCAGGGTCCTTCTTTCCCAGAGAGGTTCTTAGTGGGCACTCCCATCAGGAACACCCAGGTCTACCCACATGTGCCTTCTGTCTTGGGGGACCTGGTGGTTGGCAAGCATCTTCCAAGGGAAGTCCTTCTTAGGGGATTTTTCTGTGCTCTTTGCATCCTGGCTGTAAGACATGGTGGCAGAGTAGTACTTCACTTATAATAATTTCAGGTGTGGAGCCGGGTGCGGGGCCTACGCCTGTAATCCCAGCACTTTGGGAGGCCAAGGCGGGCAGATCACCTGAGGTCAGGAGTTTGAGACCAGCCTGACCAACATGGAGAAACCTCCACCTCTACTAAAAATACAAAATTAGCCAGGCGTGTTGGCACATCCATGTAATCCTAGCTACTCGGGAGACTGAGGCAAGAGAATCACTTGAACCCAGAAGGCAGAGGTTGCAGTAAGCTGAGATCACACCATTGCACTCCAGCTGGGGGAACAAGAGTGAACTCCATCTAAAAATAAATAAATAAATAATAATTCCAGGTATGACACCAAGAAGGCCAGCCCCAGGGCCCAGTGGTGGGGGGTGGGATTCTGCTCCACTGCAAGGCCCAAGCCCACCCCCAGTCCCCTGCCAGCAGACAAATGGCTAGACCCACATATAGTGCTCTCTGCTCCTGGGACAGGATATCAACCAGCACTCTGCTGGACACAAGATCTCAAAGACAAACGTCAGGGAAACAGGACCACATGTCTGTTTCAAACAAGCCATGCTCAAACCCTCGGAAAAAGGCTAAACTCAGAAGAAGGATCAGGAAAGCACCACCCTGGCCTGAGCAAGAACTAAGTAGATGAGGTCAGAAGCCACTGTGTTTTTAAGCAACTGTTTTTAATTTTATTTATTTATTTATTTTGAGACAGTCTTGCTCTGTTGCCCAGGCAGGAGAGTAGTGGCATGATCTCAGCTCACTGCAACCTCTGCTTCCCAGGTTCAAATGATTCTCCTGCCTCAGCCTCCCGAGTAGCTGGAATTATAGGCGCACGCCACCTCATCCAGCTAATTTTTGTATTTTTATTAGAGATGGGGTTTCACCATGTTGGCCAGGGTGGTCTTGAACTCCTGGCCGCAAGTGATCCACCTGCCTTGGCCTCCCAAAGTGCTGGGATTATAAACGTGAGCCACAGCGCCCAGCCAGAAGGTCAGTTTTAATAACCAACCTTTTCAGACAAATCCCAGCAACCTTTCTCTCTTAGCACCATCTCTCAGACAACGGCAGGTAGGGTGTGTCACTGAGCCTCTCCGTAACACCTCCTGTGCCCTCTTGAAATGGTTATTGTCTCCTGAGTGGTGGCTGTGGACTTGTGGGCTCATTATGTCATATTTCCTCAATGGAAGCCATTGTCTCCTGCCAGAGGTTCCACGGCTCATGTCTTCATAATCCATGACCCTGATGCTACAGTCTTGCTCTGTGGAGACTGTAACATGATCCTGGCAGAGCTCAAAGGAGGCCTTTCTTCCCTCCCAGCACATGAGGTTCTCCATCCCGGAACTGGGGCTTGAAAGTGGCCAATCTGAGTTGGGGCAGATATCATCACACCCTCCAGCTCTGATCTGCCCTGATTTTGTTTTGGCCACAGCACCTCCCCTCCCACTGTTCCTGTGGCAGCCAAACTTCCAGATGCACCCCCGCTCCTGGCAAGCCTGCCCTCATGTAGTCCCCTCTCAAATTAAATAAGGCTGACCTCTGTTGTCAATTGTGGAAATGACAGACTATGACCAGGTCATAATAGACACTGTGGCTTCCATCTTGCTCTCTCTTGAACCACTCGCTATGGGGAGAGTCTGCTACCATGTTGTGAGGATGCTCAAGTAGCCCTGTGCAGGGGTCCAGAAGGTGAAAAACTGAGGCCTCCTGCCAACAGCCACATGAACTCATCATCCACGGTGGGCGCCATCTCCAGCCCCAGGTGCACCTTCAGGTGACTGCAGACCCAGGTGCATCTTGATGCCAACCTCATGAGCCAGAAGCCCTCCTGGATTCCCAACCCACAGAAACTGTGAGACGTTAAATGGTGATTGTTGCTTTAGGCCACTATGTTTTGTTCCACAGGATGATCTGTCTCACAGCATTAGCTAGCTAATATTCTGGGCAATAATGTCCAGAGAGGTCAGCCTCCTGGGGTCAGAGTAGAGAAGGTCAGAGAATGAACATGGAGGGGCAGACAGTGACAGAGTCAACGCACTTGGTTTCCTGATCCCATATTGTCCTGCTACACATTTTCAAAGAGGGGTGGGGTATTAAAAATGAAGCAAAGTAGTTCAGTATACTCTACAGCCGTGATCACCCCAGGACCATCTGCTTCTATGAACTGGACACTATCATCCCACACAGTGCCCCAGATTAGCTTCCCTTTACAAAAACTGCACCACGCTGGTGACTACTAAAACCCTGAGTTCCTTTCACACACACTGCCCAGAACTCCCAGACCTCCTCAACTGGTTCTATGCTTGGGCACCAGATTTCTCTTTAGAACCTAACTTTCTCTGTTATCAACTGATCTTGGCTTTACTCCAAAGTTCCAACCTATCAAAATCCCTTTCATCTCCATTTGGCTGCCACTTTCACTGCTCCCTCCAACGTGTGTCACCTGCACATTTGATGCTGCACTTTCTTGTCATCTTCATCCAGAAAGTGGACTGAACCTTGATTGGCTGGGGCAGAGCACCCCGCAGAGCCCTTTGGTCCTCTATAGACTCCATGACCACGAGGGCAACAGACTCCTTGATGGCAGACACCTTGCAGATAGTTGTGCAACCTGCCACAAATCCCCCCCCAAAAAACACCATTATTACCAGTGAGTTTGCCAATCGTTTATTAAAATGCTGTCCAGGGGCAGTAGCTTATGCCTGTAGTCGCAGCTACTCAAGAGGCTGAGACTGAAGGATCACTGGGGCCCAGGTGTTTGAGATCAGCATAAACAACATAGCAAGAACCTGTCTCAGAAAAAAAAAAAAAAAAAAAGCAACATAAAATGCTGGCCGGACACAAGTTTATTTACCCCATTTTCTAGTACTGTCTAAAAAGAAAGTTGGTTTGTGTATTCGTTTCTTGTGGCTGCTATAATTACCACGAACTTTTTGTCTTAAAACAACAGAAATTAGGCCGAGCACGATGGCTCATGCCTATAATACAAGCACTTTGGGAGGCCAAGGCAGGCGGATCAACTGAGGTCGGGAGTTCGAGACCAGCCTGACCAACATTGGGAAACCACATCTCTACTAAAAATACAAAATTAGCTGGGCGTGGTGGTGCATGCCTGTAATCCCAGCTACTAAGCAGGCTGAGGCAGGAGAATCACTTGAACCTGGGAGGCGGAGGTTTCGGTGAGCCCAGATTGAGCCATTGCATTCCGGCCTGGGTAACAAGAGCAAAGCTCCATCTCAAAAAAAGAAAAAACACAGAAATTTATTCTCTCACAGTCCTGGAGACCCGAAGTCTGAAATCGGTGCCACCAAACTGAAATCAATCCATCAGCGGGGCTCTGGAGGCTTTAGAGGAGAAACCGTTCCTTGCCTCTTCCAGCTTCTGGGAGCTACGACATTCCTTGGCTTATGTCCACGTCACTCTAATTCTCACATCCAGTGTCTTCAAATCCTTCTCTGCTCTGTCTTCACATGGCTGTCTTCTCTGTGTGTGAGTTGTCTACCTCTGTCTTCAGTGGACACTTGTGATGGCATTTAGGACCCCCTGGACAGTCCAGGATAATCTCTTATCACAAGATTCTTACTCACTTCTGCAAAGACCAATCTTTCTTACAGAGTAACATTTATAGGCTCCAAGGATTAGGACCTGATAGCTCTAGGGGGCCATTATGCCACCCACCACAGCTGGGCATAGCTCATCCCCACCAAACTCTCCCATCTCACCATCACTGCATTTTTCCCCTGCTGTTCACAAATGAGTTATGTCATGCTCTGCTCTATAATTTTCCAAAAGTCAACATCAAGGTTACTGTCTCTACATTTTGGAATCTGCTTGAGACCTGTAATTCACCAGACCACATCAGTCTGGACATTAAAAAGAGGCGATAATAAACAAAAACAGCATTTCTTAGGTTTGCCATTATTGCTAGCTCTCCAGCCCCTTAGAAATGTCAAGAATTTTCAGAACGTGTCTCTTAAAAGGAGGTGGAATAGAGGTTGCAATTAGTTGCTCAAGTCGGACTGCCTGGGTCTGAATACTGGCCTTGTCACCATGGCCAACTGTGTTTTCCAAAGATGGCCACAAAAATCTCTCCCTTTCCATATGCTGTTCTGCAGCATGGCCTTGCCCTGGCCCCACCAGGGGGTCTATTTCTTCACCCTGCTCTAAAATGCATATGGCAGAAGTGACACTGTCATTTAAAGGCAGAGTCCTTAACAGTTTCCTGTTCCTATCTCTTGGAATGTTTGTTCTTGAGACTCTACTCTCAGAACTCAGCCACCATATTGCAAGGAAGCCCTCACCACATGAAGAGACCCCTTGCACAAGCTCTGGCTGACTGCCTGAGTTGAGCTTCCTGCCATCAATGGTCACTGTGCAAGTGAGCCATTGCAGACCTCCAGCCCAGTCAAGCCTTCAGACCCTCCAGCCCCAACCAACACCTGACTGTTACCCATGGCAGACCCCAAGTGAAAGCCGCCTAGCTGAGTCCAGTCAATCCGCAAAAGCAGAAGTAATTGCAAAGTGTTGTTTTAAGCCACTGGATTTGGGGGCAGTTCATTTTACAGCAATAGATGTTCAGAAGAGCCACTTTTTGACTGAGTAACCTGAAGCAAGTGACAAGCTTAAGCTTAGGTTCCTGCCAGAAGCACATACTGAGACGAAGGCTTGGTGCATATAGTTTGTTTGAGTGGTGATTCCAGGAAACACAGGTGGGGAATTCATTAAAAATAAAACTACTATATGATCCAGCAATCCTATTTCTAGGTATATATCTAAAAGAATTAAAAATAGGATCCTGAAGAGACGTTTCCATACCTATGTACATTGCAGCATTATTCACAATAGTCATGAGGTGGAAGCAAACTAAATATCCATCATCAGGCCAGGTGTGGTGGCTCACACCTGTAATCCCAGCACTTTGGGAGGCCAAGGCTGGAGGATTGCTCTAGCTTAGGAATTGGAGAGCAGCCTGGGCAATACAGTGAGGCCCCTATCTCTATTTAAAAAATAATAATAAATGTTTAAAAAAAATAAATATCCAGCAACAAAAACTATTAGAATTGATAAATTCAGTAAAGTTTCAGGATACAAAATCAATATACAAAAATTAGTAGTTTTTCTATATGCCACAGCAAACAATCTGAAAAATCCAGAAAGTAATTCCACTTACAATAGTTACTAATGAAATAAAATACCTAGGAATTAACTTAACCAAAGAAGTAAAAGATCTCTACAATTAAAAACTAGAAAATCTTAATGAAAGTAATTAAAGAAGATCCAAAAAATAAAAAGATATTACATGTTCATGGATTGACATAACTAATATTGTTAAAATGTTCATACTACCCCAAGCAATCTACAGATTCAATACAGTCCCTATCAAAATACCAATGACATTCTTCACAGAAATAGAACAAAAATCCTAAAATTTATGTGGAACTACAAAGACTCAGGGTAGCCAAAGATGTCCTGAGCAAAAAGAACAAAACTGGAGGAATCCCATTACCTGACTTCCAGTTGTATGACAGAGCTATAGTAACCAAAACAGCACAGCACTGGAATAAAGACTGACACATAGACCAATGGAAAACAATAGAGAATCCAGGAAAAAACCCATACATCTACAGTGAACTCATTTCTTACAAAGGTGCCAAGAACATACATGAGGAAAAAAACAGTCTCTTCAATAAACAGTCCTGGGAAAACTAGATACTCATATGCAGAAGAATGAAACTAGACCCCTATCTCTTGCATATGCAACAATCAAATCAAAGCATGTTAAAGACTTAACTCTAAGACCTGAAACTATGACACTATTCAGAGAAAACATTGGAAAACATTGGGGAAAAAACTCTCCAGGACATTGGACTGGGCAAAGATTTCTTGAGTAATACCCCACAAGCACAGACAACCAAAGCAAACATGGACAAACCATATCAAGTGAAAAAGCTTCTGCACAGCAAAGGAAAAAATCAACAAAGTAAAGAAACAACCCACAAAATGGGAGAAAATATCTGCAAACTATCCATCTGACAAGGAATTAATAGCCAGAACATACAAGGAGCTCAAACCAGTCATTAGAAAAAAAATCTAATAATCCAACCAAAAATGGGCAAAAGATCTGAAGACACTTCTTAAAAGAAAACATACAGATGGCAAACAGGCATATGAAAAGATGTTCAACATCACTGACCATCAGAGAGATGCCAATCAAAACAACAATGAGTTGTCATCTCACCCCAGTTAAAATGGTTTTTATCCAAAACACAGGCAATAACAAATGCTGGCAGGGATACGAAAAAGAGGAAACCTTGTACACTGTTGGTGGGAATGTAAATTAGTACAGCCACTAGGGAGAACAGTTTGGAGGTTCCTCAAAAAACTAAAAATAGAAGTACCATATGATCCAGTAATCCCACTGCTAAAAATATACCTCCCAAAAAGGAAATCAGTATCATGAAAGGATATCTCCATGTCTGTTGCAGCTCTGTTCACAATAGCCAAGATTTGAAAGTAACCTAAGTGTCCATCAACAGATGAATGGATAAAGAAAATGTAGTACATCTACACAATGGAGTACTATTCAACCATAAAAAAGAATGAGATCCTGTCATTTGCAACAACATGAATGGAACTGGAGGTTATTGTGTTAAGTGAAATAAGCCAGGTACAGAAAGACAGTGCCAAGAACATACATTGAGGACTTTCATATGTCATCACTTATTCTTGGGAGCTAAATATTATAGCAGTTGAACTCATGGTAATAGAGAGTAGAAGGGTGGTTACCAGAGGCTGGGAAGGGTAGTAGGGTGGGGGTAGAGTGGGGATGGTTAATGAGCACAAAAATATAGATAGAATAAATAAAATATAATATTTGATAGCACAACAAAGTGACTGCAGTCAACAATAATTTATTATACCTCTAAAGACAACTAAGAGTGTAATTGGATTGTTCGTAACACAAAGAAAGGAAAAATTCTTAGAGTGGTGGATAGCCTATTTACCCTGATGTGATCATTATGCATTGTATGCCAGTATCAAAATATCTCATAAAAATTTAGTAGGTCTGTATATTTATGGGGTACATGAAATATTTGGTACCCCATGAAAATTAAAAATTAAAAAATATATCCATCAATAGATGATTAAAGAAAATGCAGTATATACATACAGTGGAATATTTTTCAGATTTAAAAAGAGGGAAATTGTCTGGGCAGAGTGGCTCATGCCTGTAATCCCAGCACTTTTGGAGGCTGAGACAGGTGGTGGATCACCTGAGGTCAAGGGTTCGAGACCAGCCTGGCCAACAGGGTGAAACCCCATCTGTACTAAAAACACACAAAAAATTAGCCAGGTATGGTGGTAGACAGCTGTAATCCCAGCTACTCCGAAGCCTGAGACAGGAGAATCTCTTGAATCCGGGAGGCTGAGGTTGCAGTGAGCTGAGATTGTGCCACTGCACTCCAGTCTGGGCAACAGAGTGAGCCTCTGCCTCAATAAAACAAACAAACAAACAAAAATAGGGAAATTCAGACACCGGCTACCACATGGACAAACACGGAGGACATTATGCTCAGTGAAATAAGCCAGTCACAGAAGGACACACGCTGCATCCGAGGTACCTAGTGTCAAATTCGCAGCCAGAAAGTAGAATGTGGTTGCCAGGGCCTGCGGGGAGAGGGAATGGGGAGTTGTTTAATGGGTATAGAGCTTCCGTTTTGCAAGATGAAAAGTTCTGAAGATCTATTACACCACAAGGTGTAAACAGTTAACTTATAAATGGTTCAGATGGTAAATTTTATACTATGTGTTTTTTTACCACAGTTGAAACTAACTGTCTCATCAAGGAGCAAACAACCTGGGGTTTTCACACAACTCCCATCCCTCGCCCGCCGGCTGAGAATCACTCTTGAGGCGTTAACTCCTCACACTCCAAGGGCCATAGAGCACGGCCTGCAGAGAGATGCAGGGAGCCATAGGCACACACGGAATGGCCTGAGGTCACCTCCCAGTGGCAGGGACATTGGGGCACTGACCACATCTGCCATATCACTTACCTTTGAGTCCTCTGTAAAACAGGGATGATAAATACCTACCTCGACAGACCAGTTGCAAAGGCTACTTGGACTTAGCAGACTTAGACTCAGCACAGTGCCTGGCCCACAGTTAAATATGTTATAATCAGGCTGGGTGTGATGGCTCCCACCTGTAATCCCAGCACTTTGGGAGGCCAAAGTGGGAGACTTGCTTGAGTCCAGGATTTCGGGACCAGCCTGGTCAACATAGCAAGACCCCTTCTCTATAAAATTTTTAAAAATTAGCTGGATGTTCATCTGAGATGTGAGGACTTGAAGAAAAAAAAATGAGTCTGATGGGCTGGCCCACGCCGATAGTCCCAGCTGCTTTGGAGGCTGAAGCTGGAGAATCCCTACAGCCCTGGAGGTTGAGGCTGCCATGAGCTACAATGGTGCTGCCGCACTCCAGCCTGGGTGACAGAGTGAGATTCTGTCTCTAAAAAATAAATAAATAAATGAATCATTTTAAACTTAGTGGGACATGGTGGCACACACCTGTAGCCCCAGCTACTTGGGAGGCTGAGATGGGAGGATCCCCTGAGCCCAGGAGTTCGAGGCTGCAGTGAGCTACGATCACGCCACTGCACTAACTTCACTAACTTCAGCCTGGGCAACACAGCAAGGTCACAGCAAGATCTAGTGCAGATCACGCCACTGCACTAACTCCAGCCTGGGCAACACAGCAAGGCTGCCTCTTAAAAATAATTTTAAAAGACTCTAATCACTGCACACATCTGCCTTGTCTATTGGCAGGAGCAGCCCCGGGCCGGCAGGGGAAGAGCTCCATTTCCCTCCCTGCTCCTGCTCCCTTTAAAGATGGCTGCCTGTCATCCTCCCAGCCCACCTGGCCTTCAAGGTCACAGGCCTCAAGCCATCTGGACACCTCACACCAGACAGACCTGCCCTGGGAATCCCGGGACCCCCTGCTAGGAGGCCCCAGGACCCAGGCCCAGGAACGTCCACAGCCTTAGTGCTGCCCGGAGACCATCCCCTGGAGCAGCTCGCCTCCCTGCCAGATAAGGGCAGCGCCTTCGCTGCTCCCAGGCTCTGGAGCCTGCAGGTGGGCTGCAATTCAGCGCAGAGGGACACCCCTCTAACGCCGACAGCCTGGCCCCCTTACCCTGCAGCTCGCCACCCTTGGGATGGATTCTTCCCCAGAAGCTCCCTGCCCACCCCCATCCTGGCAGGCCTCCCTCCTCTGAATCAGGGCACACACAGCTGAGTCTCCAGCACAGATACCCTGTCACTCCAACACCCTTCTCCCCCTGCAACCACTTACAACTTTTAGAAATCGGTAAAATACGTGTCCAGCTCCAAACTTTTGGAAGCGCCTCAGAGTTTTGCAAAGAGCATGGCAGTGGCTTTGGGCTCTCCAATGCACCCTAGACTTGGCTCCCTCCTGCCCAGCCCACAGCGTGTCCTGAGAGTGAAGGGGGAGCACAGGCAGCCCTCTCCCGCCGCCCCTACTGGCATGACATCACTGTCCCCACGCCGAGAGGCTGAACTCTTCTCACTTGGTTTCACGCTCAAGCTCAGCTTTAAAAACCTTTCCTGGAGGAGGGGAGAGAAAATATCCAAAATATTAGCCATGGCCACAGCTGGGTGTAGGATTTAGGGAGTTACTGTTTCCTTCTTTGTGCCGTTTGTGTTTTCCACAGTGAGCATATTCTATGTTTTATTGTCAGGAAAACAAATGAGTGTTTTTTAAGTAAGCAATTTACAAGCCTGGTTGGTGGCCTTCAGCATTTTTCAGGGCCTCAGCTCGTTTCTGGCACCAGCTTTTCAGCTGCTCTTCTCTAGGTTCCCTCACTCTCTGAGTGGGGTCCTCTGCCTTTGACCCTTTGCCGTCCGTCCTTTGAAACTGTGAGCGAATCACAGTTGCTTGTGCAAACCACAGCAGCCTCCTTAGATCCTCTCGATTTTCCTTCTCGCTGGGAATACTTTTCATCAGAATGTATTCTCCCAAACTAAGAAATGGACCTCATGTCCCTGCTGATCTGATGTGCTGTGAACACACCATCATTTCCCCAGTATTCTTGCCAAAAATACACAACCTGAGTCTTATCATGAGGAGACATCGGGCAGACCCAAAATGCGGGGCATTCTACAAGAAAACCACCAGGACCTTCAAAAATGTCAGTGTCATGAAAAACAAAGAGAGCCCAAGGAACTGTTGCCGCTGGCGGGAGGAGATGAGAGACAGGGCAACGAACCGCAGCACGTGGTCTGGGATAGTGTGTGGCTATAAAGGACATTACTGGGACAGTTGGTGACATCTAAATCTGAATACAGTCTGCAGATTAGCTAATTGTATTGAATCAGGGTTCGTTTCCTGACTTAATCATTGCACTGTAGCTGTGTAGCAGAATGTCCTTTACTTTTTAGGAATTATACACCAAAGCTTTGGGGGATAGAGGGCATCATATCTACAATTTACTCTCCTATAATTCAGAAAAATATATGTATTTGTACACATAGACAGAACAATAAGGTAAATGTGGCAAGATGTTAATATTTGGGGAATTTTGGTGAAGAGTTTTAAAAAAAAATCCCTTTGTTCTGTTCTTAGAATTTTTCTGTAAGCCCCTTTGATTCTGACCTCTGGGTTAATGCAGTTGACACAACAGCCTGACTCCTAGGCTGACTGCCGACTAATTCTTTGCTTGATGCTCTTGACCTTTGACTGTGTCCTCACTGTGATTTAGCCCCTGTAGAGACGACAAGCAGGAAGACCAGAGTTTGGTGAATAATAAATCCGCTGTCACTGCCACCATCAGCACCAGCAGGGACAGAAGGACTTTTCTGAGCCCTCACTATGCAAGTCAACACTCCCACACCCCGAGTGCTGTACACAGTACTTCACTCAGTCCTCACAGTAGACTTCTGAGGTTGGTATTACAATCCCCAGTCTACAGATGAAGAAACTGAGGCTCAGAGAGATGAACTCACTTACCTAATGTCACACACAGCAGCTATTAAGTGGCAAGGCCAGAAGTGACCCACAAATCCCTAGGACTCCGCAGTCTTACACTAATCTACCCTGACACTGGTGAGGAGACTGACTGGCTGTACCCTGTTCTGACATTTTCTCTCCTGATTCTCCTTTGCTAAAATAGTAGAAACAAAAATCATTCTACCAGCCATAAAAAAAATAAAATCCTGTCATTTTCAACAACATGGATGAACTTGGAGGACATCGAATTAAGTGAAATAAACCAGACACAGAAAGGCAAATACTGCATGATCTCACTCATTTGTGGAATCTTAAAAAAAAAAAAAAAAAGTTGATCTCATAGAAGCAGAGAGTCAGAGAGTCCAAAGCCTGGGAAGGGCAGGGAAAGGGAAGGATAGGGAGAGGTTGGTTGATAGGTACAAATTACAATTAGATGGGAGGCATAAATTCTGGTGTTCTATTGCACAATAGGGTGGCTATGGTTAATAGTAAGATATATATATATACAGACACATATATATATATATCTCAAATATATATATATAGAGATGTATATATATATATCTATATGTAGATATATATATATATATATATATATATATATATTTTTTTTTTTTTTTTGAGACGGAGTTTTACTCTTTTTGCCCAGGCTGGAGTGCAATGGTACGATCTCGGCTCACCGCAACCTCTGCCTCCTGGTTCAAGTGACTCTCATGTCTCAGCCTCCTGAGTAGCTGGGATTACAGGCACGTGCCGCCATGCCTGGCTAATTTTTGTATTTTTAGTAGAGATGGGGTTTCTCCATGTTGGTCAGGCTAGTCTCGAACTCCTAACCTCAGATGATCTGCCCACCTCCACCTCCCAAAGTGTTGGGATTACAGGCATGAGCCACCACATCCAGTGACAGTAAGATATTGTATATTACAAAATAGCTGGAAGAGAGGCTTTTGAATGTTCTCACCACAAGGAAATGATAAATGCATGAGGTGACTGATATGCTAACTACCCTGATTTGACCATTATACAACATATGTATTGAAATATCAAACTGAACCCCATACATATGTACAACGACAATTTGTCAATTTTTAAAACTAATTAGTTTTAAATACTTATTCTAAAGCTATGCTGCTCCACACAGTGACCCCATGTAGCTGTTTCAATTTAAATAAGGCTGGGCATGATGGCTCATGCCTGTTATCCCGGCATTTTGGGAAATCAAAGCAGAGAATTGCTTGAGGCCACATGTTTAAGACCAGCCTGGACAACATAGTGAGATCCATCCCTTGAAAAAAAAATTTTTTAATTCAGTGGGCGTGGTGGTGCTTGCCTGTAGTCCTAGCTTGACTGGGAGTTTAAGGCTGCAGTGAGCTATGGCATGCCACTGCATTCCAGCCTGCGAAACCAAGCTAAGCTCTGTCTCTAAAAATCAATTAATTAATGAAAATTAAGTAAAATCTAAAATTCAGTTCCTCGGTCTCACTAGCTACATTTCAACTGCTGAATAGCTCCGTGTGGCTACTGGCTACCATTATTGTACAGAGCAGATAGTAAAACACGTCTAACAGCAAAAAGTTCTACTGGACAATGCCATTGCAAAAACTTTTACATGTGTTCCTGAAGATATAAAAAATGAAAAATAAAAAACCCAATAATATTTACCTGCCTTCACTGACCAAGATAACTTTTTATTCAAAGATAAAACTTCAAACTCACAAAATTGACTTTAACGCTGTTCTCACTTGTCACAGAAACTAACATTGTCAGCCATGGCAGCATCAGGTGTTAGAGAGAGACACCTCCTGGCAGCACATGAAATTACAACCTAGCACAATCGGACACTGAAACCAGCCAGGGACGGGGTTTCAGCAGCCATCGCTGGAATACCAGGGGATTCACAAGAGTGGGAGAAAATCCCACACCAAGAAACAATCATGGATAAGGCACCAGGAAGACATACATGTTACAAAAGCCCATCCAAGGCCGGACACGGCGACTCACACCTGTAATCCTAGCCCTTTGAGAGGCTAAGGCCGGCAGATCACTTGAGGTCAGGAGCTCAAGACAAAAGCCCATCCACCACCAGGCTTAAATCTCCAGTGTCACATCCCTCAAGCCTGTCACCATGCATGGCTCCCAGGAGATACATAATAAGTGTTAGTCATTTGAATAAATAAATGATTAATTGATTAATTCTGATTATTTCAGAACTCTACCATTGTACACTTTACTGTCTTCTTTAACATTCTTTTTCAGGTGGACACATATTATGAAGGTAACGTAGAAATGGGATTTACTGCTTCAAACAACTTAGCTGACACAGAAGTGTTCAATGATCAAGGAATGTTTGAACTTTAGCAAAATTGTCAAGAACAAGAAAACATCAAGATGTTTGAGTCTCTGTTAAAGCATAAAAGGGTGTTGTTCCTGGCTGGGCACAGTGGATAATGCCTGTAATTCCAGAACTTTGGGAGGCCGAGGAGGACAGATCGCTTGAGGCCAGGTGTTTGAGACCAGCCTGGCCAACATGGTGAAACCCCGTCTCTACTAAAAGTAGCAAAAGTAGCCAGGCGTGGTGGTGTACATCTATGATCTCAGCTACTCGGGAGGCTGAGGTACGAGAATCACTTGAACCCACGAGGCAGAGGTTGCAGTGAGCTGAGATCATGCCACTGAACTCCAGCCTGGGTAAAAGAGTGAGGCTCTGTCTCAAAAAAAAAAAAAAGATGTTCCCAGTTTTTTTTTTTTTCTTTTTCCCTTTGGCCCAAGATGGTAGAAATGAAAGATGGCTTCCTCAATGGGGAAACGAACCCTAAATCATTCTTTATCCACTCGGTTCACAGATACCGATTGGGCCTCTTGGTAGCCAGGTGGTGGGAAGATGAGCAGCACGGGAGGCCGCTTAGCTGAGTTGTGCACACAAAATAACACAATGTAACACAATGCACACAAGGTTTATCTCCAGGAATTCATCCCGGGTGGAACGAACACTCAGCAGAGATCTGGACTGGTGAGGGCAGCTTGTGGTCCCTGATTATTCTGAGAACTTGGGGATCCAGGTTCAGGGAGACCAACACTATTGAATACAAATCTTGAATATAGAGAAATTGGGATGTAAATAATGATGCAGTCCCAGGAGCTCATGGAGGACTCCAGTGACTGGAGAGGGTTTCCATGGGATTCAAGCAGGCTAATCAGCAAGACTGAATCGGGGCTGTCTTAGTGAGCCAGTGGCCTGAGGCTACTTATGGGCCACCTGTCCAGAATTGGAGGGGTCCCAGGGTCTGGTGTAGCTTCAGAGAGACGGAATAGTAGAGTTGAGGGGATTGTGCATTCCAAGGTCCACAACAGCCCTCAAAACAAGGACAGTCCCCGTATTTGATGAACTTTTGTCAGGTTCCTGCCTTGTGCCCAGCTGTGTACTAGGTCCTGGGGAGCAGAGACCAATAAGCTTCAGAGACCTGAGAGGCAGAGTCCTTCTCTCTCTCCTCACTTTCTTCACAAACCCACTTCAGTTTCTCTTAACTCCTGGCATGAGTAAGATGCTATTTCATAACACTTTTACCTTCACTAAAGGTGTCAGGTATCCAATAGGGAAAAAAATGAGCTAATGAATTTAACAGGTATTCCCACAAAAGGATATCCAAATGGCCAGTAAGTTTATAAAAAAGACGTTCAACATCAGCCAGGCACAGTGGCTGATGCCTGTAACTCTAGCACTTTGGGACGTCGAGGTAAGTGGATCACTTGAGGTCAGGAGTGCAAGGCCAGCCTGGCCAACATGGTGAAACCCCGTCTCTATTAAAAATACAAAAAATTAGCCAGACATGGTGGCACACGTCTGTAATCCCAGCCGCTTGGAAGGCTGAGGCAGGAAAATCACTTGAACCCAGGAGGTGAAGGATGCAGCGAGCCGAGATTGCACTAGCGTGCCCCGGCCTGAGTGACAGAGCAACACTCTGTCTCAAGAAAAAAAAAAATACATGCTCAACCTCAGTGGTTACAGGGAAATGCAAATTAGAACTACAACATTCTGTGACTACACACTCACTAGAATGGCTAAAATTAAATCTCTGAAAATATCAGGCATTGGTGAGGATGTGGAGGAAGTGAACTCTTACATGCTGCTGGTGGAAGTATAAATTGGTATAACCACTTTGGAGAACCGTTTGGAAGTTTCTTCTAAAATTAAACATACACTCCCCATGTGGCCAAGCAGTTCCACTCCTGGGTATATACCCTGAAAGAAACGAGGGCTTATGCATACCAAAATACGTGTACAAAAATGCACATTGCCACTAAATTGTTAACAGCCCAAAACTAAATACAACCCAAATGTCCATCGATAGAAGAATGGATAAACACATTGCGGTGTACAGCACAGCAAGAAAAATGAATGCATGGCTCTTACATGAAATACAAGTGAATCTCAAAAACACAATATTGATACAAGAGATCGGACAAGCCAGGTGCAGTGGCTCACACCTGTAATCCCAGAACCTTGGGAGGCTGAGGCCAGAGGATGCCTTGAGTCTAGGAATTTAAGACCAGCCTGGGCAACATAGGGTGATCCCATCTCTACAAAAAATTTCTTTAAAATTATCCAGGTGTGGTGGTGTGCACCTATAGTCCCAGTTCCTCAAGAGGCTGAGGTGGGAGGACCACTTGAGCCCAGGAGTTCGAGGCTGCAGTGAGCTATGATCACACCACTGCACTCACTCCAGCCTGAGTGACAGCAGAGCAAGACCTTGTCTCCAAAGAAAACAAAAACGCAAAACTTATCTACATATGATGAGAGAGGTCAGCATAGTGTCTACCTGTTTAGGGGAGTGGGAGATGGGGATTCAGTGAGAAAGGGCCTGAAGAAACTTATGAGAATGATGGAAACGTTCTCTATCCTGAACTGGGTGGTGGTTACATGGGTATATATGTAGGTAAAAATTCATTGAGCATCCACTTAAGATTTCTGCATTTTACTATATGCAAATTATGCCTTGATGAAAGAGTAAAAACAATCAAAACCTTTGAGTGACCACATCTTATATAAGCATAGTTGATAAATAAAAAGCTTGCATATACAATACTTTTGAAGCCCTATTTCCTTTATGTGTCCCTTCCTTCTTCATCAATATATGCATTGATATCACAATTCATTTATCCAGCTCCTAAATATTTAACTTGTTTTAATAATTTTGCTTTGCCAACAACATATCTGTAAACATTCTTGTACCTCACCTGTTTCACAAGTTAGAATGTTTTCCTGGGGAATTTCTCTAAAAATAACATTCTGAGTCACTGGCTATGAGAACGTTTAGCATTGTTACATAATGTCAAATTGTTTCTGAAGACCTTAGAGTTTTTCAGGGTCTGAAAGAAGTCAGGATTGTTGAAATATATAGAGAAACAGGATGACGGGTTATGAAAAGATACCAAACAAAAGTTTGTTAGTTTGCATGTGTGTGTGTTGGTTTGTGTGTCTTCAGCACAGGGAACACATGAGCATATTTAGGAGAGCACATGGAAGGAAACCAATGGATGGAAAGATTTTGAAGATAAAAGTGAGAGACAGCAAAATTAACGGCGCAAGTTTCCAAAGGAGTGGGGAGAATGAGTTCAAGATCATAGGGGAGAGAGAAGAGAACTGAGGATAAAAACAGGGTCTTCCAGTTGCACTGCCCAGTGTTTCTTCGCACTTACTAAAGCTGGTTAAGAAACAACAGCGGCACAATGTAAAAGTAAATCCACGATTATTTTATTATTTAAAACAAATCATGTTTCAAATATAGTAGAAGGCTGTGTGTTTTATTTTATTTGTTCATGTACCAGCTCAAGCTAACAGAGAAAAGGATGTGAAGTCCATAAGCACCATGGATCTCCTCTTGGAGTGATCCATTGACAAATTTATCTCAAAAATTATTCTAGTCACCTTTTTCCACAGGCATTAAGGTGATTCAACTGATTTTTGTTAGTAAAAGAGCTATAATCTTAAAAAAAAAAACTTTGCATATATTACAATGAATTCAGTCTTTGGGAAATTTAATATAATTTTGTAGCAGCCTCAGAAAAGGTCACATTCCAGAGGCCCTTGTCAACAGCTTCGATGCTTACTGCTCACCAGCACCAAAAGGGACGTGTCCCTTTCCAACCAAGGGCCCTGCCCAGAGCTGTCAAGCGATCCACCTTGCTGGGTCAAACTCTCACAGCTCCCATAGCACGTGGGGCCAAGCACGTGAGCTGTCAGCAGGCCCCAGCACTCTGGGATGCCAGACCTGCTTGAACTTGGAGAGGGCCCTACAGGTCCTTAGAGGAAAATTGCAAGCTCCAAGCACACTGGACATGCAGAGTTGGCTTGTGATGAAAGTTTAGATGAAGGAGGAAGCCGTTTAGGAGGGTCCTTCTTGTCTTCTGGAGATGTGTGGCTCTAGCCACATTGCAGCGCAGACCATGGACCAGAGCTCCCAACCTCCTGGTTGGACAGCACAGGGGAGCATTGGAACATGGGATGTCCGGACCACCTGACCCACATCAACTGAATCAGAATCTTTAATGTGGTGCTGCTCAGAGGGCCCCCGGAGCCACAGCAACACTGTCACCTGGGAACCTGTTAGAAATGCACATTCTCAGGCCCCACTTCAGACCCACTGAATTCCGTGGCTGGTCCCAGCCATCTTTGTTCTGAGTGTTCTAACAGTCCCCACCAGGGATTCTGATGCATAAGCAAGTGTGAGACCTAATTAGAAACTGTATTTCTAGCAAGTTTCCAGGCAGCGCAGATGCGGCTGCCCTGGGGACCACACTCTGAAAACCACCAGTATCTAAATGTCTAATGGGTAGAGCCAGGCTCTGGGACAGAGTGGGAGAAATTAAAAGCTACCCAGGTGAGTGGCTCTGATGCAGGTGAGAGTTAATCAGCACTTCCATGGACTCTCATCATCTCATCTGACATGAGACACACACCTGGAGAGGAAGCTCACACAGGTGAGAGTGTTACAGGAGAAGAAATATCATCTCCTCAATTTGACCCATCTGGGATCCCTTTTCATTCCCATAATACTGCAACTTGGGCTTCCTGGTATGGCAGGATTTACGTTCTAGGTAACGTAAATCCCCAGGTGCCTAGCCTGAGAATTTGTTCTGGCAATATTGAAGCTGGACCTCTATGGGGAGGGGGACCTGATTTTACCCAAAAGTTAATTTCAGGGTAAAAATGGGGAGGAGACAGCAAATGGGGAGGACGAGAAAGAACTGAGGAAAGGATTGAAAGATCAAAGAGCATCCACCCTCTCTCTTTCTCTCTCTCTCTCTCCTTTTAACTGAGTACTGAGAAGGGTTTTATGCAAGACTGGATGCAGGAGCTGGGCAAGCTGATCTGCAAAGCAGGAAAGCAAAGGATTGAAAGGAGTTAAAGTGCTCGCTTTGGCAGCACGTATATAAAATTGGAATGAAAGCCGGGCGCTGTGGCTCACGCCCGTAATCTCAGCACTCTGGGAGGCTGAAGTGGGCGGATCACTTGAGGCCAGGAGATTAAGACCAGTCTGGCCAACATGGCGAAACCCAGTTTCTACTAAAAACACAAAAACTATCCAGGCGTGGTGGTGCGTGCCTGTAATTCCAGCTACTCGGGAGGCTGAGGCAGGAGCCCAGGAGGCACAGCTTGCAATGAGCCAAGATCACGCCACCGTACTCCAGTCTGGGTAACAGAGTGAGACCGCCTCAAAACTAAATAAATAAACAAAACTGGAACAATATGGAGAAGATTAGCATGGCCCCTGTAAGGATGACACGCAAATTCATGAAAAGTTCCTTATCCATAAAAATTATTTTAAAAAAATTTTTTAAAGAAATGAGTTAAAAGAGACCCCAAAGGAGTGACAGGGGCTGGAGGCCACGGGCCCACCATGACAGAAGGTCAGAATTCAGACTTCGTCAGGGTGAAAACTTCCTGCTCTAAAAAGCCAAACTCCAGACTGGGAGAAAAATGTTCACAGCACCTGTATCTGAAAAAGGATTTGCATTGCAAACACTTAAAGAACCCATACAACTCACTAATAGGAAGGCAAACAATGAAAACTGAGCAGAAGACATGAACTTTCGACACTTCACAAAGGACATGCAAATGGCCAGCACACGCAGGAAGAGATGCACCCTCAGGAGTCTTCAGGGAGGTGCAGAATGAAACCACAGTAAGGTGCTGCCTCTCACCCATAAGCATGGCTGAAACTAAAAAGACGTGTAATACCAAGTGTTGGTTAGAATGTAGGGCAGCTGAAACTCTCCTAGCTCACTGGCAAGAACTTAAAATAGCACAGGCTGGATGCACTGGCTCATGTCTGTAATCCCAGCAATTCAGGGGGCCGAGGTGGGCAGATTGCTTGAGCCCAGGAGTTTGAGACCAGCCTGGGCAATATGGCAGAGCCCCATCTCTACTAAAAATGCAAAAAATTAGCTGGGTATCACGGCACACGTCTGCAGTACCAACTACCCAGGAGGCTGAGGTGGGAGAATCGCCTGAGCCAGGAAGGTCGAGGCTGCAGTGAGCCATGATCACGCCACTGCTCTCCAGCCTGGGTGATGGAGTGAGACCCTATATCAAAAAATAAAAATACAAATAAAATAGTACAACTGCTTGGGAGAACTATTGGCATTTATTTTTAATCTAAATAAACACCCACCATATGACCGAGCAATTCTACTGTTACATATTTACTGAAGCACAACGAAAACATAGACCCACAAAAAGACTTGTACACAAATGTGAATAGGCATAAAGTAGCTAGTGACCACCATAGTGCCATTTGTTTGATTGCTCAAAAGCTTGTGAAAGTCTACGTTGGAATAATAAGTTGTCTTTTTAAAAGGCTTGTATCCAAATGTGCCTAGCGGCTTTATTCACAATTGCTAAAAATTGGAAAGAATTCAAGTAATCCATCAACTAGAAAATGGGTAAACAAAATTTGGTCTCTTCCTAGAAAGGGATAGTAATAAAAAGATGGAAATTACGAATAGATCCAACAACATGGATGAGTCTTAAAATCACTGTGTAAACTAAAAGCTGCCTGCAAAAGAGTGCCTACCATATGATTCCATTTATAAAAAATTTTTAAACTAGCAGAACTGATTTATAGTTACAGAAAGCAGATCAACGATGGACTGGGACTGAGGGACTCCAAGTTGGGGACTAAGACACTCTCTGGGGTGATGGACAGGTGTTATATCTTGTTTAGGTGCTTGAATTTGTCCAAAGTCATCCATCTGAATGCTTAAAATGTATGAATGAGTTTTATTGCATGTAAATTATACCTCAATAAAGTTGATTTAAAATGAATTGTCTGGGCGCAGTGGCTTACACCTGTAATCCCAGCACTTTGGGAGGCTGAGGCAGGTGGATCACCTGAGGTCAGGAGATCGAGACCAACCTGGCCAACAGGGTGAAACCCTGTCTCTACTAAAAATACAACAACAACAAAAAAATTAGCCAGGCGTAGTGGCACACACCTGTAATCCCAGCTACTTAGGGGGCCGAGGAAGGAAAATCACTTGAACCCAAGAGGCAGAGGTTGCATGAGCCGAGATTGCACCACTGCACTCCAGCCTGGGCGACGGGGCAAGACTCCGTCTCAAAAATAAATAAATAATACAATGAATCAAAAATGAAAATATTTTTAAAAAAATAAATAGCAAAAAAGAAAAAAGACAAGAATAAAATAACAAAGAGACTTAGTGGTAAAAATAAATGAAACAGTCAAAGAGAGCCCACAGAATGGGAAAAGAAACGGACCGAGGTGAAAACCATGAAGAGCTGTTGAACTTGTTAGAAAAGGAAGAATGAGCGGAGATGCACAGTCAGCAGTCAGAATGAAGTCCTCTGGGGGTCAAGGAAGTAAGAAGCTTGGCGGCCAAAGACAGCAGAGAGTCAAAACAGCCAAGGGAGCCAGCCAGTAAGATTAACACCTGGAGAGTGCTGTCGAATGGGGCCAGAGTGGAGAAGTCACTCCTGAGAGGCCAGTTCTGGAGGTGGGTTGAGGGTGATGACGGGCTGAGGGAGCAGAAAGGGCGCCTTCAGCAGCTTTGCCAGGGAGCTTGGGAAGGAGAGTGGGCTTCCTTCCCAACAGGAGGCTCTAGAACCCCTAGGAAAACCCACCTGGTGGCCTAAATCTCCCGACATGGTCTTTCACGTCTTCATTCCTACACAGGGGTAGATATTGCTATTTTCAACACTGTGCCCTTTTTCCATAAGGAGTTCATTGTATGTTTGCACTGAGGAAAGCTAGATAAGCTAGATTACAGGCGCCCAGATTCCCAGGGATGCCGCTGGCTTGCCCCTCTGAATCGCTCTTTCCCTCCTGCCTGCATTGCTGGTGGGAATGTACTTTGGTACAACCTCCATAGGAGCCAGTTTGGCAAAAACTATGGAAACTACGAATGCACACTGGAGGTGCAAATACAGCAGGAGGTATTTATTTTACAGAGAAACTTGCACGCGGATGAAATCATGTATGTACCTGGTTATTTGTCGATTCATTATGATGCTGTTTGATCAAAACAGACACAAATGCCCCTCAACAGGACCATTAGATAAATATCAATATGGGTCTTTTTGAGGTGTAGTTTCGCTCTAATTGCCCAGGCTGGAGTGCAATGGCATGATCTCAGCTCGCTGCAGCCTCTGCCTCCTGGGTTCAAGCAATTCTCCTGCCTCAGTCTCCCAAGTAGCTGGGATTACAGGTGCCTGCCACCATGCCCAGCTAATTATTTTGTATTTTTAGTAGAGACGGGGTTTTACCATGTTGGCTAGACTGGTCTCGAACTCCTGACCTCAGGTGATCCACCTGCCTCAGCCTCCCAAAGTGCTGGGATTACAGGTGTGAGCCACCACACCTGGCCTTAACATGTATTAAGCCCATATATTCATCTTAGTCTACTCATGTTGCTGTAAGAAAATGCTTTAGACTGGGTATTTTGAAATTTATTTATTTAGAGACAGGGTCTCACTGCAACCTTTGCCTCCCAGGCTCAGGCAATCCTCCCACCTCAGCCTCCAGAGTAGCTGGGACCACAGGCCCGCACCACCACACCCAGCTAATTTTTTGTGTTTTTGGTAGAGAGGGTTTCACCATGTCCCCCAGGCTGGTGTCAAACTGCTGAGCTCAGGTGATCTGCCTGCCTCAGCCTCCCAAAGTGCTGGGATTACATGCCTGAGCCACTGCGCCCACTTGAAACTTATTGTATTTATTACGGCTCTTTTGACTGGGAAGTCCAAGATTCAGGCTCCATCACTGCTGCCTGGTGAGGGATGCTCTCTGCTTCCAAGGCACCTTGAACCTCCAGCCTTTCACAAGGCTGGTAATCCCCGTCGTAAGAGCAGAGCTGTCATGACTTAATCACCTCCCAAAGGCCCTATCTCTTAATACTGGCACATTGGGGATTTCATTTCAACAGGCATTTTGGAGGGGATGCCATCATTGAAACCATAGCAATATTGCATATTTATTGTACTTTATTTATAATGTAATATTCATTTTAAAAATTATAGCACATGCATGCAATGGATACTATTCAGGCACACACACACACACACAAACCAGGATTCTCTCTATATACAGACATCGAAAGCCTTCCAAGATATATTATCAAGTGAAAAAAAAAGCAAGATGCATAACAGTTTTGTGGTACAAAACCTTTTTTTTTTGCCTTTTCTTTCTTTCTCTCTTTCTTTCTTTTTGATACAGAGTCTGGCTGTGTCACCCAGGCTGGAGTACAGCCGCACAATCCTGGCTCACTGCAACCTCTGCCTCCCAGGTTTAAGCGAGTCTTGTGCCTCAGTCACCCAAGCAGCTGGGATTACAGGCATGAGCCACCACACCCAGCTAATTTTTTTATTTTTAGCAGAGACGAGGTTTCGTCATGTTAGCCATGCTGGTCTCAAACTCCTGACCTCCAGTGATCCTCCTGCCTCGGCCTCCCAAAGTGCTGGGATTACAGGCGTGAGCCACTGCGCCCAGCCTACAGTACAAAATCATTTGTGGGATTTTTTTAAAAGGTATGTGTATCGGAGCTGGGAGTGGTGTCTCCGGCCTATAATCTCAGCACTTTGGGAAATAGAGACGGATGGATCACTCGAGCTCAGGAGTTTGAGACCAGCCTGGCCAACATGGTGAAATCCCATGTCTACAGAAAAATACAAAAATAAGTCAGGTGTGGTGGTGCATGCCTGCAGTTTCCAGGTACTCCGGAGGCTGAGGTGTGAGGGTCGCTTGAGCCCAGGAGGTTGAGGCTGCAGTGAGCTGTCATTGTGACATTGCATTCCAGCATGGGCAACAGAGCCATACCTTGTCTCAAACATTTTTAAAAAGGTGTGTGTATGGGGTAGGGTGTAAAAGAATGTATTTGCTTATATACACGCTCCCCCATAAAGTCTTTGCATGTGTTGGGAAGTAAAAATTTTACTCTCTTAGGTGCAATACCTGGGGGACTGCAGATTAAACTGAGAAAAGACAGATTAGCAAGAAAAAAGACAGAGTCTAATTACCCAGGCAATGCACATACACATGGAAGTATTCGATGATGGAGTGGTTAGAACTAGGGGTTTGTATGCCTTAGAAGGGGAATGGGAGGGCTATCATGGGAAGAACAAATAGGTTTACAAAGGGAGTTTTAGGAGAAGAAACAGGATATTTTAGAAGTTTGTGTGAGGTTTATTTATGCAGGTGCAAATAGTCTCTGCATCTTCTGGCCATGAAACTCCCTTGAATAGATTTGCGGTAGGTTTCTTCTTGGTCTCCCTCCTGGAAGTGGAAGCTGCCCCAAAGACAGAATGAACGTATGGCAGTCTTCAGTTCCAAGTGGGCCGCGCACAAGGACACACAAGGGACTGATAATAGTGGTTACACATTTGAAGGGCAGGGCACAGAGGGGAATGAGAACCAAGAAGTTGTGAACAGGGACTTTTTCATCTTTAGTTTTTAAACTTTAGAAAGATACAAATAGATTGCCCATTCAAAAAAAAAAAAAAAACACCTAGGTTCTAAGAGTGATTCTAATCTATTTAAGAAGTGGTCTCCCCCTATTTAGGAAAAGATGGTTGGTGCCTCATCAGCAGGACCGAGTGGGATTCAGCCCTGAGGGAGGTGCAGGAGAGTTTATCATGATCTTGTCAGCAACACTGCACTTTCTACAGAGAAGGCCACAGAACAGGGGCAGGTCGCCCTTTCTCCTTTGCTTGGAGAGATGCTTACAGCATGTGTCAGCTCTCAATCTCAAGACCTCTCTCTCCCGAATCTCCTCCGGCCTCCAGAAAAACAAAGTCAGCTGTAAAGGGTAGAGGATGGGCTGGGGGTGAAACCCAAGACCCACTGGACAATGGAAACCTTTCCCCTTTGAGCAGACATCAGGATTATTATTTCCGCTTTGCATGTGGAAAAGAAGGACTTAAAACTCTGACAAATGCCTGCATCTTGTTCTAAAATTCCCGACTTGTTGCCAATAAAAGAATCAAAGTGCTTTCTGGCTCAGAGAAAAACCTGCTGCTAATTTGAAGAAGATTCCAGAATAGAAATTCAAGGTCAACCAAAGGCTTTTCAGAGAGAATTGGTGAGCAGGTCTTACATGGCCTGGAATTCAAAGATACAAACCAGAGAGAGAAGAGATCAAAGCTCTTGTCCTGGGTGTAAGGTTTATTTTATGTAAGGATTTAGAATAAGGCAACTGAGGCCATTTAGTGTAAAGCAGGTAAAATGTATTCAGCTCCTGGGCGAGGTTCTCTGGTCCAGGGAGAGGGGGCCAGAGAAGTCGCACTGACTTCCTGGGGCATGGGGGTTTTTATAGATTTAGGGAATGGGGCGTGGCCAGGTGATCTAATTGGTTGCGGGGAAGCGGGATAGAGACGGGGTGGGCTGCTATTGGTGGGTAGATTGTTGGGCGGGTTTTTCCTAACCGGCCAGGGTTACATCAGCCGGATCCTTCCAGGGGAACATGTGCTCAGTGGTAGGTGCCGTGTGCAGGGCCAGGTGCGTGCAGAGGTGAGTGCTGGGTGCAGAGTTGGGTGCCGGGTGCAGAACAGGTGGGTGTGTCCGACCTCCCGGTGAGGCAACTGGCTTTACACTGGGGACACATTAAAAACTAGAACTGGACACATCTCAGTTCTGGAGCCAAGCAATTCCTCCCTCAGGGTATCAAAACTAGCCTTGCCCTTAGCCTAGAGCCCTCTTCTGTAAAACTGCTTATTCAGGCCCTGTCTTCTCATCTCGGTCTCGGTCTCATCTTGGTCTTTTTGAGGTAGATCAGCAGGACTTATTTTCTGAGCACCTGTAAGGCCCCTGCTGATCAAAACCAGAATACAAGGTCAGGCATGGTGGCTCTTGTCTGTAATCCCAGCACTATGGGAGGCCAAGGCAGGTGGATAACTTGAGGTCAGGAGTTCGAGACCAGCCTGGCCAACCTGGTGAATCCCCATGTCTACTAAAAATACAAAAATTGGCCGGGCACAGTGGCTCACGCCTGCAATTCCAGCACTTTGGGAGGCCGAGGTGGGCGGATCACGAGGTCAAGAGATCGAGACCATCCTGGCCAACACGGTGAAACCCCATCTCTACTAAACATACAAAAAAAAAAAAATTAGCCGGGCGTGGTGGCAGGAGCCTGGGGTCCCAGCTACTCTGGAGGCTGAGGCGGAAGAATCGCTTGAACCCAGGAGGCAGAGGTTGCAGTGAGCCGAGATTGCGCCACTGCACTCCAGCCTGGTGACCTAGCAAGACTCCATCTCAAAACACACACACACACACACAAATTAGCCAGGTGCAATGGTGCATGCCTGTAGTTCCAGCTACTCAAGAGGCCAAGGCTGGAAAATTGCTTAAACCCGGGAGGTGGAGGTTGCAGTGAGCCGAGATCATGCCACTACACTACAGCATGGGTGACAAAGAGAGACTCTGTTTCAAAAAAACAGGATGCCAGGATGCAGTAAAGAAGCCAGCTGAAACCAGTACATGGCCACCAAAGTGACCTCTGGTTGCCCTCGCTGCTCATTACTAGACACCCACTGGTGCCATGACAGTTTACAAATGCCCTGGCAACATGCCATGGCAAGGACCCAGAAGTTACCTTACATGGTTCCAGGAACTCTCCACCCTTTTTCTAGAAAATTGTGAATGACTTACCCCATAATTCATATATAATTAAGAGTGGGTATAAATATAACTCCAGTAATCCAAGCTGCAACTCCTGCTCCGACTCCTGCTCCAGATTGCTGCTACTGCTGCACACTGCCGCCATTGCTCAGCACTGCCCTGTGGAGCAGCCACTCTGCTGTATGCTGCTACTCCGGGCTACTCTGGGCTACTCTGGGCTACTCTGCTGATGGGATAGCCCTGCCCTGTGTGTGGAGCCACCATTTTGCTATACACTATTGCTCTAATCACTGTCAGCTCGCTCTTGAATTCTTTCTTAAGCAAAGCCAATAACCCTCCCAGGGTAAGTTTATATTGTATATAAACTCCAGATACAAGGTATAAATACTTTTAAATTTGTATTTTTACCCCAGTGAAATATGCATATGGATTTTACAAATCATACAAAAAAATAACAAAAGATGAGTGCATATTTGAACAAAGCCTCTAAAATCAAAGTAGGGTATTGCTAAGATAGCCCCAGTTTCTTCTATCAGGAGGTTGAATTAATAATTTCACCACAGCTGGGCGAGGTAGCTCAAGCCTGTAATCCCAGCACTTTGGGAGGTCGAGGTGGGAAGGTCACTTGAGGTTAGGAGTTCAAGACCAGCCTGGCCAACATGATGAAACCCTGTCTCTACTAAAAATATAAAATAAAAAATTGGCCAGGTGCAGTGGCTCACGCCTGTAATTCCAACACTTTGGGAGGCTGAAGCAGGCAGATCATGAGGTCAGGAGTTTGAGACCAGCCTGGCCAACCTGGTGAAACCTCGTCTCTACTAAAGATACAAAAAATTAGCTGGGCGTGGTAGTGCATGCCTGTAATCGCAGCTACAGGGGAGGATGAGGCAAGAGAATCACTTGAACCTGGGAGGTGGAGGTTGCAGTGAGCCAAGATCGCACCATTGCACTCTAGCCTCTGTGACAGGGCAAGACACTGTCTCAAAAAAAAATACAAAATTTAGCCAGGCATGGTGATGTGCACCTGTAATCCCAGCTACTCAGTGAGGCTGAGGCATGATAATCACTTGAATATGGGAGGCAGAGATTGTAGTGAGCTGAGATCACACTGCTGTACTCCAGCCTGGGTGACAAAGCAAGACTCAAAATAATAATAATTATGATTATTATTAACTAATAATAATCACCACTGAGATGATCTTGTGACATGCTTTGTCCAACAAAATGAGGCATAAGTGACATTATACAGTTCTGATCCTGGGTCTCAGGAGGCCTGGGGTTTCTGCTGTGTTGCAGAACCCTGCCCAGCCATCCTGAGAACAGCCCAATCTGGCCTGTCTGCTGGAGGATAAGGGACCACATGAAGCAGAACCAAGTAATACCGGCTGAGTCCTGAAAGCTCCACCAGCCCCCACTAACCACCAGCTGCCTTTCTGCAAGTGAGTAACCCCAGGCAAAGTCAGCAGAGCCCAATATAAATCAGCAGAACCAACCAACCAACCAACTGGTAGACTTGTGACTAAAAACAGATGTTACTTTTATATGTCACTAAGATTTTGTAGTTGTTTATTAGGCAGCGTCATTCTGCCAGTAGATAACCAGTGCAGGAACCAAAACTTTAAAAACAGGAAAAGAAACTTCCTTCCAGTTTCCAGTCTGACATATGAGGAACTTGGAAGTCATGACTCCATCTTAATAAGTTTAAAAAAACTGAACAAACTAAAAACCAACAACTCTTGGCCAGTTGCAATGGTTCATGCCTGTAATCCCAGCACTTTGGGAGGCTGAGGTGGGAAGATTGCTCGAGCCCAGGAGTTCGAGACCAGCCTGGGCAAAATAGGGACACCCTGTCTCTGCAAAAATAAAAAATAAAAATAGGCCAGATGCGGTGGCTCATGCCTGTAATCCTAACACTTTGGGAGGCTGAGGCAGGTGGATCATCTGAGGTCAGGAGTTCAACACCAGCCTGGCCAACATGGTGAAATTCCATCTGTACTAAAATACAAAAAAAATAACCAGGCATGATGGTGGGTGCCTGTTATTCCAGCTACTCAGGAGGCTGAGATGGGAGAATAGCTTGAACTCAGGAGATTATGGCTACAGTGAGCCGAGATCACACCACTGCACTCCAGCCTGGGCAGCTGAGTGAGACTCCATCTCAAAAAATAAATAAATAAAATAAAAATAAAAATAAGCTGGGTGTGGTGACGTGTGCCTATAATCCCAGCTACTCAAGAGACTGAAGTGGTAAGATTCCTTGAGTCTGAGGGGGTCAAAGCTGCAGTGAGCCGAGATTGAGCTACTACACTCTAGCCTGGGTGACGGAGCAAGACTGTCTCAAAAAAAAAAAAAAAAAAAAAAAAACCTTCTTAGATCTGTCACAGAATTGAGGTCATAGGGCAAACTACTGTCTCCAAAAGTAGAGAGTCAATCAGATCATACAGAGAATCACAACGTATCACTGCAGAGTCACAGGTGCAGAGACCTCCCCAGGAACAAGTACAGGGACAGGAAAACCTGAACTGCAATTTACAAATTGCTGGAGGCTTAGTGTGGACAAGTCTGAGAGTTTAAAACTCTGGGGATGGGGCCAATCTTGAAACACATGTCCATACGTTTGGGTTTTTGTTTGTTTTTTTGTTCATTTTGAGACAGAGTCTCCCTCTGTTACCCAGGCTGAAGTGCAGTGGCACGATCTCAGCTCAATGCAACCTCCACCTCCCTGGTTCAAGTGATCCTACCCACTCAACCTCCCGAGTAGCTGGGATTACAGGCGTGTGCCATCACACTCAGCTAATTTTTGTATTTTAATAGAGATGGGGTTTCATCATGTTGATCAGGCTGGTTTCAAACTCCTGAACTCAAGTGATCCACCCACCTCCACCTCCCAAAGTGCCAGGATTACAAGAGTGAGCCACCGTGCCTGGCCACATGCCATACTCTTTTGAGTTTTATCTGAGTTTCTCACTGGAAACCAGGAGAACTGGAGAAAAATCCCCTCATGCAGTTTCTTACAAAGCTAACCATACTCCTACCATACCATCCATCAATCACACTCCTTAGCATTTACCCAAAGAAGTTGAAAACATGTCCATGCAGAAACCTGCATATCGATGTTTATAGCAACTTTATTTGTAATTGCCAAAAGTTGGAAGCAACCAAGGTGTTCTTCAGTAGGTGAATGGGTAAAGAAACCAGTACATCCAGAGAATGCAATATTATTCAGGGCTACAAAGGAATGCACTCTCAAGCTATGAAAATACATAGGGGAAACTTCAATGCTTATTACTTAGTGAAATAAGCCAATCTGAAAAGGCCACATACTATATGGCATTCAGGAAAAGGCCAAACTATGGAGACACTAGAAAGTTCAATGGTCTCCAGGGTTTGGGAAGGGTAGGGAGGGGCAAACAGGCAGAGGATAGAGGATTTTTAGGGCACCGAAGCCATTCTGTTATACTATAATGGCTTCATTATGTATTTGTCAAAACCCAAAGAATGTATAATACCAACAGTGAACCCTAATGTAAAGTGGACTTTGGATGATAATGATATGTCAATGTAGGTTCAACAGTTGTAACAAATCTGCCACCCTGGTGCAGGGTATTGAGGATGAAAGAGACTGTGTGTTGTGGGTTGGAGGAGGGAGGTATATGGTAACTATACTTTCCCCTCAGTTTTGTTTAAACTTCTCAAAAAAAAGTGTTCTTAAAAAAAGACCAAAAGTCTCAAAGGAGCAATGTAAGCTCCCACCTCAAGAACTTAAAAAAGAAGAGGAAAATAAACTCAAAACAAATAGAAGAAAGAAAATAATAAAAGCAGAACTCAATAGAAACAAAAACAAAAAAATAAATGAAGTCAATAAAACAACGAGTTGATTCTTTGAAAAAAATCAACAAAATTGTCAAACCTTTACCAAGACTGAGAAAGAAAAAAGGAAAACACAAATTACCAAAATCAGGAATAAAACAAGAGGCTAACACTAGACATTGCAGACATCAAAGGGATAACAAGAACATATTACAGGCCAGGGCAGTGGCTCACGCCTGTAATCCCACACTTTGGGAGGCCGAGGGGGGCAGATCACCTGAAGTCAAGGGTTCGAGACTAGCCTGGCCAACATGGTGAAACCTCGTCTCTACTAAAAATACAAAAATTAGCCAGGCATGGTGGCAGGCGCCTGTAATCCCAGCTACTCGGAAGGCTGAGGCAGGAGAATCGCTTGAACCCGGGAGGTGGAAGTTGCAGTGAGCTGAGATCACACCATTGCACTCCAACCTGGCAGACAAAAGCAAGACTGAGTCTTAAAAAAAAAAAAAGGAAAAGAAAGAAAATATTACAAACAGCTTTACACATATAAATTTGACAACACGGATTGCACAAAAATAAAGTAAAACACCCAGATGTACATCTATTGAAAGTTTCTGGCCAGCATGGTGGCTCCGTGAGCTGAGTTTGTACCACTGCACTCCAGCCTAGGTGACAGAGCAAGACCTTGTCTCAAAAATAAAAAAATAAAAAAAACTTGCACAGGATCTGTATGCTGAAACTACAGAATGCCAGGGAAAGAAATCAAAGATCTAAATAAATGGAGAGACATCACATGTTCATGAATTGGAAAACTCAACACACAAAAAAGATGTCAATTCTCCATAAAAATGGTATAGGTTTAAAGAAATACCAATCAGAGGAGAGAGATCCAAGATGGCCAATTAGCAGCAGCTCAGGATTGTAGCTCCCAGTGAAAGCACAGAGAGCGAGTGGACACCACACTTTCAGATGAATTTTTGTTGCCCACAGACCAGGAGATTCCCGGCAGAAGAGCCCTAAGGGTCGCCAGCGCGACTCTTTGGCTGGTATGGCTGTTTTGCCGGTGCCCTGGCGCGTTGCTTCTCAGTGCAGAGTATAAAGGACTGGGTGCCCTTTTAGTCGGGCTCAGCTGGTCCCATCCCCAACAAAGAGAACAGCAATTGAGAGCGCTGAGGACTGAGAGTTTCACAGCGAGCACAGCTGAACCCGGGAAGGCCTAACTCTGTGGGGAATGGGCGTCTGCCAAAGGAAAACTAAGAAACAGAAAAACTTCATCACCAGGCGGAGAGAGATCCAAGATGGCCACGTAGCAGCAGCTCAGGATTGTAGCTCCCAGTGAAAGCACAGAGAGCGAGTGGATGCCACAATTGCAGACGAATTTCTCTTGCCCACAAACTGGGAGATTCCCGGCAGAGGAGCCACACGGGTCACCAGCATGACTCTTTTGGCTGGTGCGGCTGTTTGCCCGGCGCCGTGGTGCAGCGCTTCTCGGTGTGGAGTGTACGGGACTGGGTGCCCTTTTAGTCGGGCTCAGCTGGTCCCATTCCCACAAGGAGAACAGCAATTGGAAGCACTGAGGACTGAGAGTTTCACAGCAAGCACAGCTGAACCCGGGAAGGCCTAACTCTGTGGGGAAGGGGCGTCCACCAAAGGAAAACTAAGAAACAGAAAAAATTTCATCACCAACCAGCCAGATATC